>JAZGTK010000482.1:26210-68642 GCA_036877625.1 Ambastaia sidthimunki
GTGATTTTTCAGGTTTTTTATTTTTAATAAATTTGCAAGAATTTCAAAAAATCTTTTTCACCTTGTCATTATGGGGTATTGTGTGTAGAATTTTGAGGAAATAAATGAATTTAATCCATTTTGGAATAAGGCTGTAACATAAAAAAATGTTGACAAAGTGAAGCGCTATGAATACTTTCCGGATGCACTGTAAATGCACCATTTTAACTAAATATAAACAGTAAAAAAGACAGTAAGATGAGAGGTAGTAACAGATATTTGCTTTTGTTTACAGGGTCTTAACAATAAGGTTGGCCAATGGCCTGGGCCAGTTTGAAAGAGATATGGCTAATGTATGCATCATTGTGTTCCAATAATCGATACGTTTTTAATCTGTACTTAAGCCTGTGGTTTCCTATGTTTTAAACATTGTTGTGAATTATGCTGATTCTGAGGTAGAATGGCTGAAATTACGGTATAAACAAATCAGTAACTGTTGCATGTTTGTGACAACTATAACTGTCACTGAGTTTCTTTATAGCTGTTCAATTAAAATCTTTATTATTTTATCTTATTTTTTGAAAGTGAGGGCAAGTGTTGATTTGTTCCACTGTGTAATCTGATTAGTGTTGATCACGATTTGATTGGGTTGTGTGGCTACTAGAGTGCAGTGCAGTGTGGTAAAGTCACTGGTGTATCGCCGTTTGTCTTGGCAATGGTCAATGTTTGTTGAATCATTGTTATGTTTATTTAAATTATGCTTTTCTAATCAATTGTAATAAAAGACCTGTTATTTATGAAAACTTGGTGGTGAGTTGTACCCTCTGTCCTCTATATAGGCCTGGTAAAACCTTCCTCTTAAATCAGAATTAGAGGTTTATCGCAGTACTTTCTTAATAAAAGATTTTTGTTCAACCAGAAACATTATGTATTGCAGGTTTATTAAAAAATGATTTTCTGACATTAAAAATATCATTTGTAAACAGAGTTTTTTAGTAGGGCCATATAGAAATGTTAGCCAAGCATTTAAAAATCATCATTGTCCAAGTTTATTTATTATTGTAACAAACTCAACTCATACATTAGTGAGCAAAGCACAAGCAAGACACAGAAGCTGCCTTTGGCCCACAGACAGAGACTTTCTCCTCTCTCCAACTTCTGAATCTAGACCACCTGCCATGAACAGACAAAACAAATAAAATAAATCCTGCATGTAAGGGTAAATCCTTTCAGTGCAGATGGATTTGACCTGAATCAGCTGAGCATGTCAAGTCAAAGATTACCAACTCTCCAGAGATTCTCTGTACTACATTTCCCAGGTGGCATTGCTCAAGAGCATCCAGCAACCAATGAAGGGATCCTGGGAAATTATAGCCAGCTTTGATCTACAGAGGGTACAACAAAATATATGTTTTCAGAAGTGTATTCAGAAGTATGTTCTTTAACAAAGCTATCATTCACAAAGCTACATATCTATTTTTGTTTGACAAACATTAAGTGACAAAAGGGTAAGTAAACTACTATACGTGAAACTTATCTGCTTAACTAAACAGATAAGGGTTCAACTAACAGAGATTTTTTGCGAAATTGAATTATGTGTCACTCACAATCACAAATACAGAGATATGGAGCATTACTTTAGCACACTAGAAGTCTCTTATGACTGACAGGAGTGGCACCGATTGCTCCATAACCGAAGAGAAAAGCTTGAGAAGCAGCAGTAAAGAGTGTGTTAGCCACTGCCAGAGTCATATAAAACTTCAGGTCAGAGCTCTGAACCTTCATCAGACACATAAAACCTGACAAGAAAGATGACACGGTTACATATATGTTATGTAATATGAAATAAAAAAAAAAACATAAGTAATTGGAAAAATGCTCACAGGCTCATTCAGGAGAGATTATGTTTAGTGTTAAAAATGGAAATCTAATGCGACCACCACCCGTATGACATATTTTAGTGGCTGTAGAGCCAAGAACGGGGTAATACTGGGAAATCAGTTTTAACATGATATGGTAACATTACAGTCAGCTGATATTAGGTACCTTGAATTAGAAAAAAGAAAAGCAAAACTGACACCGCCATGCATTCACCCACTGCTCTCCAATACGAGCTGTTCACGACCCAGAACAGCTTTAGCTCCACCTCTGGCTCATAGTTGCCTCTTCCTCTCTGCCTATATTACCTGAGAAAGTTTTGTTACCTGTATTATGAAAACAGCCTGGTGCCAACAGTGCAGTCACCCACAACAGATTAGCATTAGTTAATACTCCTTAGCATTGCAGTTGTTCTTGCTGTCTTTAGGGACAGCTTTAACTAGAGACTTAACTAGAAAAAAACAAATGTGTTTATTAGTAAATATAGAGAAGCCATTATTCAACTGAAGATTATTAGAATAAATCTCTTTTGTCTTTAAAATTAACTAAGACCTGGAATTCAGGATGTAAACAGGGCTCATTGTAATTGTACATTTTTACACACACACACACACACACACACACACACACACACGCACGCACACACACACACACACGCACACACACACACACACGCACACGTTTTTTAAGTAGATCCTGGGCACACTAACAGACATAGATGATTGCAATAAGGAGCTTTGATGGGAGCTCAGCAGGTTCAAATACACCTGTATCCCCCCCAATGGCTTTCTAAGAAAACCTGTGGACTAAGATGCAGTCTTAGGACAGACAGGTTTGTCAAGGTTTGTATAAGAATATGAACAGGCTATTTACATAAATAAAACAATGCCTGTAAGCTGCATACACAGACACATACTGGGTCTGAAACACAACCAATGTCATTCTGTAATGTCATATCTTAATGGGTTCAGTCTTATTATTCCTTCAAACCTATCAAGAAACATTTTTAGAAGAAATTTGCGTAAGTTGGTTATTATGAGTCTGATATATCTGATACTAACTATATGAGAACTTATATATGAGATTATTATTATATATTAACTTATATATTTTAAAACACCTACATCCTGCTTTTAGCATTAAAGTAATATTGTGATTATTGAGGGCCTGCAAATGCTTTTATTCTACAGGCATGTGTGAAGCAAGCAGCTTTCCATTGCTGCGAAAGTGCATTTCAAAATAAAAGTCTTTTGCAACGTAATACTTTTCAGATCAAAAATACACTCATACCAAAAACTAGCAATAATTTACTAGAAATAATTATTATAATTTATTTTTGAGTCACTCTCATATCATCTATAGATTTTCTTTCTTTCGAATGTCCAATCTGTTTTCTTTTCATAAAACAAATTATGCAAAAGAACCCCAGGTAGTATAAAAGTTGTTCATATTCAGATGTTCTGGAGAGAATTTATATTTCACATCATAATCAATAAAACATATGTTCACATTTATGAAACAACAAAACACTGACTGTTTTGTGTTACGCTTTATTAGGTGAGTGGAAGAGGTGGTCTGACGGTAGAAAAAGATAGCAAGTTTTCTGGTCTAAGCTCCTCAATACAAGTAATACAAACACAGGTTTATCTACCAATTCTCAAAGCCAGGGTTCTTTAAACATAAGTAATATCAAGGGTAGATAAAGAATTTTTATAATTCTGTCAAATCAAATGTAGGTACATGAACCAAATAATTAAATTATCCACTCAGAAAACCCTGAATTTGGTCAGTGCACATAAATTGCCATTTCTTAACACTTTATAAATTAGACACAAAAATAAAGCAGGTCTACAAATGCAGTTCTCTGGAAAAGGACAAATCTCTTTAAATATGGCGTGCTGCAGACTAAGGCAACTTTTAGTCAATAAAAAGGGTAATCTATTAGTCTTGCTTATTATAGGAATGAAAATATACAATGTTGTTTTTCCTTCTCATTTACACTGTACACAGTCCACATCTTGATGTTTGGCAACACCAGCCAATACACATTTGTGTAACATTTTCCTACATTTTACACCCAAACACAACAATATGAATTCAGATACTATACAAACATACATGAGCACATATATTTTCTTTTTTAAGGTCTCTTTTAGAAAGCTTGGACAAAACCTTAAATGGAATGACTAAATTGAACTTTAGAACCCATTAGTCTGTAGCTGGTGTACCTGTACCTCGGATTAAATAAAAGCATTTTAATTGGTTTTTAACAGTTTAATAGACCTTCATCATTATGGAAATGTTTTCCTGCTATGAATTTACAACAGAAAATAAACAGGAGTTTTTATCTACATTTTGCAAGGATATGTCTGCAATCTTTTAACAAAGACACATTCAGCATATGTGCACAAATATTTGTTTAGTTTTTTTTAAATTAATTTACTCCTCATCTTTCATGGTTAATAAACTGGTGGTCATCACCATCTTAACAACTCTAGTAAGTCCCAAGATATTTACCTTATCTTCACTGTACAGAAGACATGATTGTCTAACCATGAAAATGTAAAAGCCAAAACAATTTTCAAATTCCAAACCATCACTAATATTAAAAATCAAAGTTTTATCAACCAAGTAACATAACTTTTAAGCTTCCATTAAAAACTCTAACTTGGGCTTTAAAAAGTCATCACCAAATAAATTTACCTGGGTTAAAGAGTTTGTCCAAAGCTTTAAGTTTGTATTCAAATTTGCCAATGAATGTACAAATGTATGTTTGTATGTTTGAAAACAAACATTTACACAATAAAAGCCAGAAAACACTGTCCAATAGCTGCTACACATCATGTTAGGGGGGCATGATATTAAAATAAAAATCCATGTGAAAATTGAAAATTAGGAAAGGGAAAAAGCTTCAGTTTTGGTTGGAGTGTCTGTTGGTGATAAAATTCGTACTGAAATAGACATTCTCTCCACTGCTTATAACAGAGAAAACAACCAAGACACGACTCCATGCATCCATGTTTATGAATCTCTGATGAGGGCCACATGAGTCTTACTGACCCTGTGTGGCCTGCCAGCCTTCCTCTGACGATGATGAGTAACAAGTGGAAACAGCAGGAGTGTAGTCTCGTCTGAAAGGCTGGTATGAACAGGTTACTTTCCAGGGTCGTTTCGTACACGTGAAGGGGGAGGGGGGGTCGACTTCTGTTTTCTTCCATCCTTCAAGCCCTATTTTTCTTTTTTCTGCCCCCAAGTTTTTGAAACCCTGTGAAGTGCCATGTTCACATGTTCTTTGTGTTGATGTGTGTTTTGTAATGCTTTGTGAGGTGGTCACTCCGCATGAAACGTTTCTGACACTTACTGCATTCAAAACGTTTGTCTCCTAAAAAAACAGACACAAAATGCACTCGTGTGAGAACCTCAACTGATTTAATATTACATTTCCACTAAAAATGTCTTATGAACCCTCAGGTTTAAAACCTAAAACAGTCAACACTGAACATTTAAATATGGATGCATCACACCGATCACAAAGATGTTTGTGTTTGGTGTGCGTATTTGACTGACCCGTGTGTGTCCTGGCATGTCGCTGCAGCTCGTCACTGCGTGTGAATCGTTTGCCGCAGAAGACCCAGCTGCACACGAAGGGTCTTTCTCCTGTGTGCAGTCGGACATGCGCCCGCAGCAGTGAGGTCTTTCGGAAAGTCTTTTCACAGCCTGCTATGTGACAGATGTGTTTTCGTTTCCCCACCTCTCCTGGCCTGTAGCACATAAACACCACATATCACTGCATTGTATCTGTCCAGTGTCACTAGAATTCATTGCATTATAGGCCATTATCATATAATGTATGTGATGGAGTGGTACAGGAGCAAAGTAATTAATTATGATATTCCCACCTCTTTTCTGCATCCTTGCAGTTCGGACAGGTGCAGGCCATGCGCCGTTTTTTCTCTCCCGGCTGACTCTGCAGTTCCAGTGCGAGTGTCTGCGTTTGCTCCACCTGCATGGTTTGCGTTTGTGTCTGTATACCGCCCAGCTGCAGACCCCCACCTGGAACTGTCTGCACTGTCAGATGCTGCTGGCCTAAAAGACACAATACAGTCAATTAAAATACACATCAACAATCTCTGCAGCAAGATCTTGTTAGTATAATTCAAAATGCGTCACACAAAAGAATCTGAGCCTAATAACTAATGGATATCACTGAAACAATCTATTTGCAGATGAAATTATAGATTCATGCAAAGGATAAATTCTTATCTACCTTCACGACTCTGTGTGTTTGAGCAGATTTGCTAACCATTAGACCCTGACAATCCCTCTTAAACAGTTACTTTACCCAAAATTAAAATTCTGTTATTCTTTTACCCTCAGGTCACTGGAAACCTGTAGGACTTTGTTCTGTGGAGCACATATTAGGAACATTTTTAAAGAATGCTGACACTACTGTCAGTCTGTACTGTTTTGTCTAACTCTCATCTTTTAGGAGAAAAACATTTCAAACAATATCTGGACAAAGTCAAACAGGTTGGGAACTATGACAATGAGTAAGAGACAGAATATTTGTTTTCTAGGTGAACTTTTGATAGGCAGAGCCTTTAGTTCACAGTGTATTTGAAGTCAGAACCGCAGATATTTGCATCAGTTAGTTTAAATGAGTAAAGTGCGCAAACTCGCTCACCTCCGGCATTGGTGATAGTCACAGGAACACCCTGCACCTGGACACCATTAATATTGATGGTCTGAACAGCCTGAGCAGCAGAAGCTAGCTGGGCTGCATTCAATGTTATCAGACCCCCTCCAGCCGGGGCGATCTTAGGGAGAGTCCTCTCTTTCCGTGTCCCTGTTTGAGCCTTTTTGGTGACCAATGCAGGTGTGGGGTTGTTGCTGGACGTGGTCGGCGTGGTAACCGTGGTCTCCTGTATCTGTACAGCCTGCCATTCACCTGAGGCAGTTTTAATCAACACCTAGACAAGATAAAGTACAACACACATCAATTCCAGGTTTTTTTAAAAGCGATGAATGTTGATTTAAACACTGCCAGGTTTTCAGAAGTACCTGTGTGGGTTCTGAAGGGGGCACCTGCACACTGGGCGTGACAGTCTGTCTCTGTGGTACAGGAGGAAGTGTGGCAGAGGCAGCCTGTACCACTTTTAGAGCTTGCGGGGGGATCTGAACAACCTGCTGATCCGATTTTTGCTGAACCAACTGCACCTGTTGCACCACAGCAGGCTGACTCCCCCCTGGACTCTGTACAATCAGAAGATTGTTCCCTGCCTGAGATACAGAGAAATTATTAGAAACATATGCAATTAATAAATACTATGTCTGTACAAAGGACATGAAAACAGGCCTGGATCAGATTTCACAGAAAATGCATATGGACAATAATGCATATTTTAGGGCAAATTATTTAAACATTTCCCCCGAATTGTAATTGAAACAATGAACATTGTGTCATAATGCACAAATTCTTACTTATAGGGGTAAAATAACCAGAAATATTCTTGATAAGTTTCATGAAATTAACCCTCACTGTATAGTAGATTTGAAACTTCTTTTGAACAACTGGTTCTTGATAAACAACACAAAAATAAGATCTTGATTTCCCTTTTGCTGACCACATACATTAGAGGCCCCATGCCAACTCAGAATAGTGTCAACAGCAGCCATTTTGATGTATAAAGCTTTCACTTATTTCAGAGTGCAGCAATTGCAGTCAATGGTTTTATCAAAACAATCTTTCCGCAGGTATTTGGTGTTTCCAGATATCCATTAATTCAGCAATTCACTGTGCAAGAACCTTGATCCCAGTATCTCACAATTACATTAATATTTGAAGTTTACAGAAATCCAAAGCATACCTGAATTATATTGTCAGCTGTGGTCTCTATTAGCAATGCTTCTACCTGCTCAGCTACAGGTGGTGGTGAGGCTGGCTGAGGGGCAGGGGTGGGCGGGGCTACAGCTAACTGTCTCTTCCTTCCCCTCTTGCCCTTCGCTGGAGCAGCTGCAGTCTCTGTTACAACCTGAGCTCCTCCCACATCACTCGTAGTAACATTGAGAGGCAGTGTGAGTCCACTAGGAAGTCGTACGACGTTTGTATTGACGTTGGCATTATTCTGCCGACGCTTTTGTGAGGATGGCTTGATCGCCACGGTCTTCTGCTGGGCGACTGGTGCTGGAGCCAAAGGTGGCGGGGCAGGTGTGGGAGCCTGAACTGTTACAGGTGAGGTGATAATGGCCTGGTTGGTTCCAGGGATGATCTGGATCTGTCCTCCCTGAGGCACCATCTGAATGGTCTGAGATCCCTGGATCTGAGGAATCACTTGGTACTGGATGTTGGCAGTGGATGTGCCTGCTGGACGTGAAGGACTCTGAATAGTGAAGACGATAGGGCTGGCACCTGAGGAACCAAGGCCTGCAGGCAGCTGGATAATATTCCCTTTTGTAGAGAAGAATCCAAGGTTTTTGGGTGGAGCTGGAGCAATAGGGGCAGGTTTAATGGGGTGCAGACGGCGTGTGGTTGGCTGAGTCGGCGGTGTGCTGACTGGGGCTTGGGCAGCAGGGGGCCCGATCTTACTGCAGGTAGCTGCCAGGAGGGCAAGTGGGGAAGGCTGAGAATCCTACATGAGAGTCAATACACAATTATCAGCAGCACACTTTTAATAATGTAGCATTAGTTCAGACTGGTAAGTACAAGAAAGTGTGACAAAAAAGGAAGTGAATGCAATTTATCCAAAAAACTGAACTGAATCCACACTGAAAATACTTAAATAGCAAAACATCCTTTTTTTTAATTTTGCATATCTGAAAGTGTAAAATTAGAAGAAACATAGTAGGTCAATTATAAAAGTTTGGCTGGCATTACACAAAAACATTTGCCAACAGAATGATGCACTTGACCAATCAACTATTCCAGAGATCTGTGTAATGATTTAAAAATATAATAAAAAAGGTGATCTTACTTGAGAAGTGGTGGTGGAGGGCTGGAGATATTCACTGGGGCTGACTGCGACAGTGGTGGCCATACTGTCCTTTTGATCTGTTAAAAGGTTTATGCAAAAATAAAAATCATAACTACCCAAATTTTATTGTAATGCAGTAGGAAATCTTTGCATTAATAAAGTCAGCAACATAGTTTGGACTTTGCAAGCCTGTGGTGACCTTATTTACAAAGCATCACAGTTTTGGGATCATATAACTAAATATATACAAGACTTTTGCAGCTGTTAAAGAGTTTATAGAGGAAACGTCATGCACTTGCAGTTATGTCAGTGCCGTCAAGGAGGCGTTACCTGTGACAATCTAAACCTTGAAGAGGAGTGACTCTCTGAGCCATTCACGGGCCGTGTTTAAAACGAAATCCTCCAATAGCACTTTACACCATAAATGTTGTACTACATATACCTATTTAGTAAACACCCAGCATTGCTCCCATTGATCCCAACCCAAATAAACACATGATGTTATGATGCTTGTCAGTTGGCTGGAGTTAGCAAAACGCACCGCTTATGATAATGCATTCAGATTTATTGAGTTTGTAGTTGAGAGAATTAAGACATGAGAGAATTAAACCTCCGCGATCACTCTACCAATAAATTCATCAGTTCTGCAACTTTATGAAAACCTGCCCTCATAACCAACTAATCAGATTATCGCGCTGGAAATAAGACACATCGGAACCGCTATAAACCTGAGTTTAGCTAAAACAGCATTTACGGATACATAAAATTTGCGCCAGCATAAAATCAAGTTTGATTAAATACAGTTTGATTGCAGCTACAGCTGCTAACGCTAATTAGCAGCTAAACATTAGACCCCTGCAAGTGGTTAGTGCTTTAAAACATCTTTTCATTCAGAGTTTAAAATATATTTTAATCATCCTTCTACATGTTTACAGATTTTCGGGCACATGCAGAGTGCGTTCGGAGGCGTATGCGTAAATAATACGCGGGGATGAGAGTCGTAGTGCGCCGACAGAAGAGAAAACTGCTGGCTTAGCATGCTAAAGTGCTAACTAGCCAGATAAACTTCGCTGGGGAAAAGGAGCCTGATTACGGAAGTGTGCCTTTGGTAAACATGCAATGCTACGCTTACTTTTTAAAACACATTGGTGCAAGCCACGATATAAAATACAATTTGCTTCAATCGCTGAAGGAAAGGTTTAAGTAACATAGTAATATAAACA
This sequence comes from Ambastaia sidthimunki, assembly GCA_036877625.1. Taxonomy (NCBI): domain Eukaryota; kingdom Metazoa; phylum Chordata; class Actinopteri; order Cypriniformes; family Botiidae; genus Ambastaia; species Ambastaia sidthimunki. The sequence continues at coordinate 36,262 of JAZGTK010000482.1, forward strand.
TGAACGTTATAATTCCTACCCACCGCTCATGACGACATTCACTCTCCGTGAAGCCTTGAAGAGCCCACACAAGATACCGCCCTACCCACACCCTCTGGCCAATCCAGTTACAAGTCAATCAGCGCGAGATAACAATCTTGGCCAATCAGTGTAAAACATTTGTTTGATTGGCGTTTATTCTGGCCATTGGGATACGCTATTTTTTCTGTGACACTTGAAGGATATATCTTTGACCAATAGATTGTCGAGTTTTCAGGAGGAAAGGTGGGTGTTAAGAGACAATCAAAATTATGAACTGAACCAATTATGGACAGCCTTGACTTTCACTGACGTTTAGTTCGCCCAGTTAGAAATGGATAACGCATATGAATCGAAAGTAATTGACAGTTATTTTGATCGATCTATCTAACTGTACGTTTTCATTTTTAATTCTCTACTAAAGCAGTTTCTCTCTTTTTACAACATGCTTGTTTTTACTTACGAGTTTTTAAGTTACAAGCATAACTTGCATAACTACTTACGAGTTATGCAACCTGCTGGTACATCTCTTTAATGCAAGCAACATTAAAATGCATAGATGCTCAGAGCCAGATTTTAGGGCCAACATTCTCATTACTAATTCTTACACTGATTTCAAGATTTTATATTTTTTATAAGAGAGGTTAAGCTGTTAGTCAATATGGATAAACTTCCTTATTTTTACTTGGGATTTTAAATCTTAAATAATCTCCTTTTGTAAACCATAAGTATATGAGCAACAGGTATACAAGAAACATTGACTTCATATTTTTGAATTTTCAAAACATGTGTGATACTGCAGTTAAAGATTTGTGATAATATTGCTTTTAAAAATGTGGCAGTACAATAATGGCATCAGATAGTAATACTATTGTACTGGATGATTATCACCTTATCAACTTATTACTGTGCACCAGGAAGTATCCATGCATCATATATCATCATATATCTTGGTCATACACAGAATGGTACGTCAACAAAAACCATGGAATTACCATGGTATATGTCAAAAAGACAATGGTACCTTTTGGTACCCTTTTGTTAGAGATACCTGGTTGTGCTATTAGGCAGGATAGCTGTTCCATGGAGAGTCAACAACTTGTAACGATCAATGGTATAAAAAAAGTCAATTATACTTCCACTTATTTTCATGTTTACTTTGTCTTTTACTCAAAATACAGTTCATATGGCCTGATCAGACTGAAGGAGTTACAGAAAAGACAAATAAAGGGGTCACACACTCCACCCAGGGACAAAGGCCTGATGGGGAAAGAAAGAACAAAACAGAGACGGATTCACAAACTGGCCAGTTTAAAAACTCCAGTGTAATATAACCTACAGATGAAGGCTTTTGCTAGTACCCCAAATCAAATGTCCTTGTTCCGTTTTTTGTTTAACTTATTATTTTTAAGTCCACTGTACGCTGTCCAGTGACCTTTCAAGTTCTTTCTCTATCATTTCAGTCTCTGGATTTTTTTGCCTGCTCAACATAGACAGTATTCCAGCACTCCTCTGAACTCCCTCTGTCCATATTTTGGTCAAAGAGGAGGGGCCAGTCTGCTGATGTTGCTTGGCTGCTGCTGGAAGACTGGCAGGGAGTTGGAGCAGAGCTGTGCACCAGGAAGTATCCATGCGCTGTTCCATCCATTAGCCACACACAGAATTCCTGACCAATAAAATGGATTTTGATTAATTTCAGACATCTCAACACGTTGGTGGACTACAGAACATTAAAGTTCTATAATTAATGTATAACCATCAGATGCTCTGAGTACTTACAGTGAAAAGGACCGATCTGGCTATGTTTCAGATTCTGCTTCCTGTTCCACACCTGCTGCCTGGCGCATGCCTTTGATTGACAGGTACATCTCTTCTTCTGGGTCATAGTAATAAAACTTCCTTAGGTAGACAATGAGTGGTCTAGAGCAGAAAAGAAGAGTTAGAACTTATTTATTCTTATTAGCATTTAGCTTTAAAACACAACGACCAGTATTTATTATGTCACATACATCTAGAGTCTACATCATCAAAACATTGTAAAGTAAGAGTGAGTCATACTTGGGGAGGGGCAACTCCTGGATGTGGTCTATGCGGACGAGCTGTCGGATACAGAACCGGCACAAATGCTGGAGTGATTTCACATTGCTGAAGCGTGAGACTGGATAGAGCAGCTGCACAGGGGTCGGGGGCAGTCCTAAGACAGGCAACAGACATTTCATTGCTCTAAGCATCTTTCACATCTAACCTTTAACCCAGTGAATCTCAACCTTTTTGACTTTAAGGCCCTCACACTGTCTACAATGATATTTAAAGCCCCTCACTTTGATTTTTAGAAAAAGATATTCTAGAGCTTGGCATAACTAGAAAGATGTGTTTTAAAACAATTTTTATATTTGTTAAATTTGTTATAAAAATAGCCAAACTAAACATATTTTGATTTTTAGTTGTTTTTGCTTGTTTTAGATTTTAATGCTTGTTTTGTCTAATGTTAAATAATTTTAGGTCATCTCTAACATGCTTTTGGGCTGTAGAAACAAACTCTGCATATTACATTAACTCATATTTTAACCACAAATATTTTTGTGTAATTTTATTTATTTATTTTATGTTTTGGATTTCTCACTCAAAGCATTAATAAACAGAACAAAGGGATGCTTTTTTATTCAATGCAGTGTCTGAAAACCCTAACTACCAGTGTCATGTTAAAAAAGGATTTTGCACAGAGTCTTACCAGGTACACGTGAACGCAGAAAGTAGAGGAATTTCCCATTTTTAGAGTGCATGATGGCTCGCTCGATAAATTCAACCACAGAATGGCAGCGGTCCTCAAATTTAGGGTGGCACCATAAACTAAAGGTTCCTGAACAGACAGGGACAAACATTTAGTAAGAGAGATTGTCTGTATAAATAAATGTGTAAATTCCCCGTGTGATGCCGGATATATCTTGTTTTCATATTTACATTGGTTGCTATAGTAATAACAAATGTCAGCATGATGCCAAGAGATTCTCATACAACGACTGTCAGTAGCTGTCAGAAACCTTGTCTCTGTCCATGTCTATTAGAAAATTGTTACAATGCTAAACTCAAACGAGAGTAACATAAACAACAGAAGCATAAACGCATTCATGTGTATACAGTACTATGTTCAAAACTGTTGACTTATTCACTTACAGTTTACTAGATAGTAAATGTCACAGTTTGGTACATTGCTAATGTCCAGAGTGAGCAAAAAGTAGTGTATTTGAACATTCAAAATTACAAACATTATTGTGCACATTTAATATAATAATAAATAATGTTGTTGAAAATTGTTCTGACAATTTAGACACATTTTCAAAAATATATTTTAATAAAGTTTCAAATCACAGGCGGATGGATCAGGTTTGCTAACCACAAACAACAAATCAGATTTCTTCTGCCTGTCTAAACAAAGCCTTAGAGTATATATGTGTATGTTAGATGCTTTAAGTTAAGTGGCTGTAATAGGTGTGTTTACCTCTGTAGTGCTCCATGCGTGTGTGGTGTGTGACTCCCTGTGAGCGAAAGCTGAGGCTGAGGATGTATCGTGGGTCCGAGCTGTCCCGCACCAAAAACGAGCCATCTGGCTTTCCTCTTAGCTTCATCTCAGCATCCTCCCAGTTCATTGGCCCCCAATACCAGCCACACTGCACACACACAAACACACAATGACCTTTCAACATTGTTGAAAAGCTGCTTATAGAGAAATCACACAAAACCCATAAACCCATATGGACAGCATCAAGAAGTCACAGTAATCTTAGACCTATAAATAGAGCAACACGCCCAATGATACTACAATCATATGGCTACAAAATTCTGTTCCATTTTCGGACTTCAAGGCATTGTTGTGTCTTATTTTCGAACCAATCGCTGGCGCCTCTTACCCGCTCCAGTTCTCTCAGGCTGGCAGTGAAGCTGCTGGAATCGGCCCCTCTCAGTGGACACATAATTGGGGGCGGGGCCACTCTGGCAGGGGCTGGATTCTCCATTGGTGATGGTGCAGAATGGGGAAGTGCCCGGAAGAAAGCATCTGAGACACAAACAGACTATATGTTATACCTAAACAAAAACTGGTTTATTATCAGCTAAAACTAGATAAAATTTATCCTGTCCTATACAATATCTTGCATTAAAGTTGCATTAAAGTAGATACAACCTTCTTTTAAGTTAATTTTGCTTGAAGTGTGAAAATTAAAAATAAGTGTCAGTTGGTTTCATATTTTGTTATCAAATGTAATGACATTGGTATTTTGAAGTGATGTTTGAAGGGATAGTTCACCTAAAAAAATAAAAATTCTGTCATCATTTAATCACTGACATGGATTGACTTTTTGACTTTTATCTTTTCAGTCACAGCCCTCAGTCCCCTTTTACTTTCATAGTAATGTGAAAGCAAAAAAAAGAAGTGTGCTCTATGGAAGAAAGTCAATTTTTATATTTGGGGAAACTACCCCTTTAAGTGTTCTTACCAAGCTAACAGTTTAAGTTGTAAGACTGTTTTCCTAGTGTTAACAAAACATTCTAAAACATTCTTTTTTAGAGTGAAAATGCTTTTTTGAATGTTCTTAGAACATTTTTTACAGTTTTTTAGACAACGTTAGCCAATGTTCTGAGAAGGTTTTCTGTTAGATGGGTATTGGGGTCACTGTACGTTGCAGTAAATTAATATTATAGTCTCGCTGTAGGTCATGCAACAAAGCATAACAATCCTTTTAATCTTATACATCAATTATTTTTTAACATTACAACACTGAAAAGCAGAAGTACAACACAGATTACATGCAAGTTCTGTGGCTTGATCTCACTTGCACTTCCTGTCTCTTTATGAAAATACACATTAGTCACCCGCCTATTTACCACCCAACTGCAAAGGGAACTTAGAAATGAAACCGTGTGGACCACAAGGGCCTTTTTGTAACCAAACAATACATGCAACAGGTATGCATTGTCTTTGACTTTCACAAAAATATCACATTCACTTTATTCCATCTAACAAAGTGTTTCATGGAGTAAAAGTGCTTCTGAGGGCAATGGTTACACAAAGATGGACAGGCAGATTGGAGTCTGTTCTAGAACCAGAAAGGCTGCCCTAAAACACCAACACACAGCCCCCTCCACTACACCCAAGTCTTACCATTGAGGCTGAGACTATGCTGGATGGTAGCGTGGAGAGGGGGAGGAGGAGGAAGAGGCAGAGGGAGAGACTGCAGGGAAGCCCCCATTACACTCACTAGGAAAGGACCAGGCTGCGGCCCACCTATATCATCTGGAAGACAGCAGGAGGGAGGGATCAGAGCCAGAAGAATGAGGAGATGTCACAGATAAAACAATAGAGCGGTACACAAGAGTAACGTGTGTCTACGCTAAACACGACCTCACTAGTCCACAGACCAATCAACGGTAAACCTCAGGTTTCACATCAGTAAAAGAAAAAAGTTCAACTTGCTTTTAACAGAAATACCTTGGTATGAAAGTTGACTTTGCATGGAAATAATTTTACACAATATCCGTTTTGCTAGAACTGTGTATTCATGTGGTTAGGAACAAAAGATAAATGAAGATTAAAGACTGCAATAATTATGAGCTGGCTTTGATGTAATGGTCCACAATTATTTAAATATATAGCTAGCAAATATTAAAAGAAAAAACAAAAAAACTGAATAAAAAATATCTATTGCTTTTATAAAACAGAGGCAACGGCTCTATGAAGAAAGACACCAATGTTTAATAAAAAAAATATATATATAACAGTTATAGGATAACAGTTGATAGGAGACACTATAAGAAGCCTAGAATGTGGCTTATCCAATCAGAATTTAGCTCACATTCAGTGTAGACACAATGTTTAGAGAAAGTTAAACTCTTTACCAATAAGACAGGTGTCCAGAGCTATGAACATGACTGAATTCAACCCTAATTTTATTCAGCACCACAGCAGACGGTTCTTTCTTGAATATATTATCAAACATAGATCAGGATTCCACCAGTTTTTAGAGAAATGAGATTATACTAAATTGTATGTGTACTGTACTGTATTGAAGAAAAAAATGAAGTTTACATGTACTGTTGTGGAACATTCATGTATGGAAAACACACAGTTCTGAATCATAAAGGACAAAGGATATCCGATGAAGAACAAGGCAAATCCTCTCATTATGAAACAATATGCTGCTATAGCACTTTCAGACACACACACTGTGACAGGCTGTATATCAGAAAGTGAACTGCAACATAAAAATGTGAATTTGTAAGAATGAATCTATATGCTGATTCAGTCACATACTCATGCTGCTGGAAAATTCATGTCTTCCCAGTTGTGGAGAAAAATGAGGTAGAGAATATGCTTTAACTATAAGACATCAACCAACTTCATACCCCATGTGCCAGCATGATAGAATAACAATTTCCCAAATCATTCTCAATTCACTAAAACTAGCCTGAACTGAAATGACCTCATATGACCCATAAATTGAATTCCACTAGATTTTGTCAAAACTCTTATGCTGACATTGTCAACAGTGACTGTATATAATTATGGCACAGGGTTGCCAGGTATAAGATTTTGCTGCATGGAGCAAAGTAAGACAATATTTATTATTTATATTGGCTGCCATGCCAATATAAAACAAACAGAGTTTTTTTTTCAATATTACAAAAGTTGTTCTACGTCTGTGTAAATAACAATATTATTAAATTGTTTTTTAATAAATACTCTTCCAAATGGCAGGAATCCAATTGAAAACATTTTTAAAATAAACAAAATCTCTGCAGAAAGTTACTTCTTCATGTTCTAATTCATAGTTTTACCCTGCAGTCTGAGAACTCTCTGTCTAAAACATTATTTACTTTTACTTTTATTTACTCGGAGTTCAGCCTCATTTTTAATATCACCTGGATATAAAAAAACACCCGGATTTGAAAAACAGCTTCATCACACATAACAGATATGATACATATATTAGATTATTTAACCTCAGAATCACACTACCACACTGAGCTGATGAAATGAAGAAACTTTACAAACAGTCTTCACTTAAAATGGAACTGCTCATTTGTGTACCAAATATCGGTCAAATCTAACACCAAGATTTTACACAATAACTTACTTAAAGTGGTGCTTTTAGTAATTTTTTATGCTTGCAGAATGCAACTAGAGACTGCAGTAACCATGAAATGACATAAAATAAAGGGAGGAAATTACAATATAAGGATGCATGTAAAAAGATTCCTCTTAAATGTGATAGATTCTGTTTGCACCTTGTAGTAACATGCCTTTCACATTTTGAGAGGCACAAGGGATAGTTCACCCAAAAATGAATATTCTTTCATAATTTACTCACCCCCTATTATCATTCCAAACCTGTATGCTTTTTTTACTTCTGAACACAAAAGATATTTTGTATGTTTGTATTTTGAAGATAAGTATGTTAGTAACACTGCCACCCATTGATTCCATTGTATGGCCACAAAACCACTGAGACATTTCTTAAAATACCTTTTTTGTGTTCCACAAAATAGTCTGAGAGGTTTGGCATGACATGAGGGTGAGTAAATGGTGGAAAAAATGTCATTTTTGAGTGAACTGTCCTTATACTACTGTGTGTGTTAACAGTGCCAATGCATATGAATAAAACGCAGAAAGTAAAACAGGAAATGCACAAAAAGTCGACCCACTTTTGTTTCCAAATATATGTTTGCCAAATTTTGATCTCTCAGCAGACGTGATGTTCCGAATATAATACTCAATGCTGTTTCAGTTGAGCTCCCATATACACTCTATTTCAGATGCTTTATACGGTGTGTGTCACTGCATTTTGATTGCAGGCAAACAGAAGTTGCAATAAGCGTTTTTACATTTATATGTATGAGCTGCTCCAAATTCCAAACCGAATTCAATCAGAAAGTTATTTTCTTTTAAAGCTGCAAGTAACTGCATGTAAAAAGTTTAAAACTCAGTGGTTGACTGACAGGTAATGTGGTCCTTTGATGTTGTCTGGGACACAAACATGTGACATAAGCTTTTACAATACAAATGCAACTTGGTCGTTTGCACATCTGACTACCTCCAAATGTGTTTACACCAGCGCTCTGACCACTTATGAGAACCAGAAACAGATGGTAATAACAAGTGTAACCAGGGCTGTGGACAGACTGGTATACAGAAGATAAAAGTGACAGTATTGAGGATAAAGGGAATATATATTAGGAAGGATGGGACAGGCTAGAGGAGAAATGTGTGAAAAGTCTTCAACAGATGGAGATGTCAAAGGGAAAATAAGAAGAAAAGGAAAAAATGAGGGAGATCAAAGGAGGCGCATGAACATCTGTAGTGGGTCTCACCTAGCAGACTGAGGCTCCGGCGAGGAGGAGGTGGAGGGGTGGGAGGGTGAGGGGAGTTTCTCCCTCTCTGAGAAATGTCCACATCAACCAAAGACACAGTCTCTCCTGGAACCAGAGTGACAGTGAGAACAGAACTTAATGACTAGAGTCATAAGGATGGCATTAACAACATTTCTTACAATAATTTAGCTTAATTCCAAAGATTGGAATAAAACGAGACTAATCTCATCCAAATCATGTGTCTGTGTTATTATATTTCCCCATGCACTGTGTAAGCTCATTAGTGGTTTGCCAGTATTAATCAGTGTGTCTCCGTTTAATATAATCCAAGGATTCCTTAAGATTCCACCCAATTATCTTTCCTTAAATCTCCCTTTGCTAGAAAATCTCAGTTTACCTGTAAAGACAGGAGTAAAAGAGGCCGCAGAGAAGGCACTTTGTGCCCTTGTTAGTCGAGGTTGGCTGTGGAAAGACAATTATTACAATAATTATTTAGTTTCAGAAAGAAGACATATTTAGGACACATAAATTACGGTTAACCACTTATGCAGTCTTCAATGTGTTCTGTTTTAAATATTTCAGTTTAACTTACTACAATTTGTTAGGCATTACAGTTATATCCCTAATATTTCACTGTTAAGCATAAAGTGGTTAATAGCAGAAAACACACCTTCCTGCGTCTTGTTCTCCACCGCTCGCTCCTAACATGTCAACTAAACTGCCTGCTGAAGATATGGAGAACGTAACAGAAGGTCTCTTGTCCAAAAGGTTGTTAGAGCCACTACAACTTTTAGTTCTGAAAAGTTTACTCAGGCGGATTTTAAGTGATCCCTTCCTGGATTTTCCTGGTACTTTTAGGGTCTTCTCTCCACCGCTCGCCGCGCAGGAGAGATGCGCACGGGACGCGCTTCTGTCGGGCCGGGCCTTTGGAGTGGAAGCCTGGCTGGAACACGGGGTGTGCTTGTTCGGTTCAGCTGGGGAATTAACAGACGGTGGTGACAGGACCTCTGGAGTCCGGTTATCAGTCGTATCAGCCTGGGCCCTGGTGTTTACCGAATCTCGCAACAAACAACATAGCGGCGATTCGCTGCATGCAGGCGAGCAAAGTGCCCCGGACACCCCGATAGCTTGCCCAGACAGTACGGCTGGGAAACACTTGAGTGAAAACGCACCCGGCATTGTGTTTACCATGTCCCCCTGTCCGTGGTCAGCATTTTGTGATTCAGTGTTTTGACAAGTATTGATGCCCAGGCCTTTCACCTCCTCTGACCCGAGGCCCTCAAGTACCAACAGAGCATCACTGGTCTCGGTCGGGTCCTCTCCTTGCCTGATTCCCGCTACGGCCGAACCGAGAACGCTTTGACACGAACAGTGAGGCACCTCTCCATCTTTGAGCAGAAAATCGGGTACTGGAGCAACCCCCAGCTCCCCGAATTTCCTCGCCAGCTGTAACACAGGACCGTCGGGAAGCTGAAGCTGTCTTTGCGCCGTTGCGCAGCTCCAGCCGGGCTCTGTCATCGGGTTGGTCTTATCCGCTACTGGTGGCCAGTCTTTGTTGTTTGTGATCAAGCGATGCCGGTGACACAGTTCTGTTCCCTCCGTGTTTGTAGCCACCGTTGGCAGCTTTAGCTGTGGATGCAGCGTCCATGCTGCAGGATGCTGAGAGTCCACGGCACCGAGCATGTTGTTATTGATGCTGCCGCCGCTAGATTCGGAGGCAAGTACTGCTTGGTCCTCAAAAACTCTGACTTTCCGCTGATCTTCTGAATTATTTTCTGGAAATCCTTCAGAGTCTCTCGATAGGTTTCTGAATACCAACAGCTGAGGCCCCATTCCTCCTCTGTGGGACAGATCGTACCCGTGGGCCTCGGTTGTATGAAGCGGCGGAGGCGGCACAGATAGCGAAGGTCTAGTCGCCATCACTCCAGCGTCAGGTGCCTCCGTTCCGCTGGATTGCGGAGCTTTGTTCACCACCGAGATGTGCCCGTGTCGGGCAATTTGATTTTGCGTGCATTCAAAGTTACCCTTAATACCTCCATGAGCCAAGACCTCCTGCACTGTCAGTCCGCTACCTGACGACAGATTTCCATTCTCCTCATCCAAGCGGTCATCCTCGGCCGCGGAGACCAGGCGCATCAAGACAAAATCGGGAGACATATCTTGTGCGTTGTTCATTATTATTCCTCAATATACTGAAGGAATGAGCGATATCGGCGTTTCACATTGCTCCAGTCATAAGATCTCGGTTGTCTGATGTTAATCCTCTTGATGTTAGTTAGCCCACTCACTTAAAGCCAGACAATTATAAACTCTTTCACAGTCGCTGCTTCACCATTGCGCACGATCTCCTTCAAGCGGACCCCGGTGGTTTACAAATATTAGCGCCATTTAATGTCCGGCATTAAACATCTCCATCTGTCTTTGTAGGGTCATGCATAACGCTTCTTTTCACGGGATCCTAAAGGCGTCTGTAGTCACATTACTGTCTCTACGGCACACACCGAGGCCCCACCCGCCCGCTCACTTCCGCAAATGGGATGCGTTTCGTGTTTGGTCTTATCGGAGCCATTGCTGTCCACTTGGCTGCAGGCTATGTGTTGCCCCCCTTAGTGACGTGCACCATGCTGTAATATTTTTTTCTTATGTCCTGCTGGTCATACAGATGTCGTTTGCTGCGTAGTTGTGTGCAATATGGCATGCGACCATCAGCTGATTTTTATAAATCGTAAATAGTTGAGCATCGCCATTCCTCAGTGATCTGAGCCATAAATTAGTCTCCTTGCAGATCGGTCGCGTTTTGAGTCAATGCTGTATTACTGGTTTTTTATTGACTATTTTAAACATCAGCATTATATCATAATTTCAATAATTGCTCTTAATTTGATTTCCTCAGTGTAATAGATCACGTCATTCACAAGGCCTATGTATATAAACAAGAGAATACTGTACGTGAAATACAGGAGCTACATTATACACTATAAATATGATTATCTTACATTAAATGAATGTAGTATATTTTAATAGCCTACGTGATGTATATACAAATTAACTGACTTAGATAAAAATACAGTTATTGTTTACATTCGGTCATTGTTCTGTGGTCAAGACTTTTATTACCTGCGCTGTATTTGTATTGTATTTATGATGCAACTTCATTGACAGACCGAATGATGTCGCTGTACACAAACATATACAAATATTGACAAGCCCAGGGGGCCCATTTAAAATCTACCATCTCATAACACCAACAAGTTATGGACGTTATTATAGTTATGGGTGTACACAGATATTCAGATAAAAATGTGTTTTCATTTTATATGACAATAATGCTTTGACAGTAAAATTCTTAAATGCACACAATGCTGTTTCAAATAGCAAAATAAACTGAAAATGTACATGTCCCGAAATCAGGTTCACAAGTACCAGTTTAGGTTTTAAAAACTGTGTGCTTGTATACAGATACACATATGCTACAGCATCTGCAGTCCTGAGTGGGGGTGGGGCCCCACAGGAATGAGTGTTGAATCTCAGAATCCTGTTGCCATGGCACCAAAACACGGATTCGCCTGCATTACCCGATATGACTGGATTTGTCTGAATCATCTCTCTCTTCTCAACACACACACACACACACACACACACACACACACACACACTTAAGACAATCTTAAAACAGACGTTCATTCTTTTAGTACACACATGTAACCTTTTTAAAAAATTCTTACACTATTATATCAAATACTTGCAGTTCACTTTGCAATTGGTTTATTTAAGAAAAAAATGTCAGTGCATATGGTCAGCTAGACAGATGAAAGCTTGTAAACCGCTATATGGACATTCACAGATGTGCAGACTTTTATGCACATGCATAGTCCATAAAAAGAACTCATAACTGACTCAGCCAGGGAGTGTTGGGTTAATCCACAAAGCGGTGAGATTCTGACATAGAGGATTACCCTCCCATCCCCTCATCCATCAACCCATCCTCATACACATCATCATAACCACCCAACATTAACAGATGTGCCTCTCTCAGCACTCACCACTACAGGGAGATTGTTAAAGCGAGAGAGAAACAGAGAGAGAGAGCGAGAGAGAAACAGAGAGAGAGAAAGAGAGAGAGCCTTTCAGGAGGATTGCGGAGCAAGTGAAAAGGTAAGCTGGCGATCAGGGTCTTCGTTATCACGCGAGCATTTTGCAGCAGTTTCACGTCGATCAGCTTCATCCTGGCAGGATTAACCGACTGATAGTCTGAGCGGAGGATGTATAAAACTTAAGCATTGCCTTCTACTTGAAGACCATCTTCAGATTTGATGGAGAAAGTGAAGCGTGTGAGTCTGAGTGCATACATCCTCATCTGAGTGTGAAAGCAAGCTGACAGCTGCAGATCTCCACTGACACCTGCTGCAGGGTGTCCTGCTGTATAACTGCCATACAGGAGAGAAAAAACAGGACCAGACAAAGAAGAATATATGGGAGACTGCACTCCAAAAAGTGCATAGAATGTGAGATAGCAAGAGAATTACCTTTGTTGAGGGACGTCACAAGAAGCATTGAAGGAGCCTTGCAAGGATGGGCCCCCGTGGTGGTGTGATTCTGTTACTATTTCCACTACCGTGCTTACTTTCTGCTCAGCTCAGCACTGTGTCTGGACCTGAGGGCCCCTCCAGCCTGGATCCCACTCTGACACCTTTTCTGACGGACACAAATACCAGCATCCTGCCCTCTAGTCAGGGACCCAGCACAAAAGCAAACATGAACATGGATGAGAACCGGTTTGCAGTAGAGAATTATCTCTATACCAGCCAGTCATCATCCTTGACTGGCTCTACTTGCACACAGACTTTCCAACTTCCTGTTCAGCAGGGATCTCCACCAAAAGACCTTCTTCCTTTCTTGCACCAAGCTGTAGCATCTCTCACCAATGCTGCCAACTTCCTCAACTTGATATTCCAAGCTAGTGAGCTACGAGAAACAAGTGTACGAGAGGATATCGAGTGGTATCACGCACTAGTCCGGGCCATGCTTGAAGGGGACAGGCCAGGCCTGGTCAGAAGAGCTTTTCTGACATTTGATGCAGACCCCACCATCCAGCAGCCCCAACTGGTGCTCAGTGCATCTAAGGGTTCAACACAGGATATTCTCCTGCAAGACCTCACGTCTGACTGGAGCAACCTGCTTCCTCCTGCCCCCGACCAAGGCTGGTTTAATTCATTTAAGACCAGCTCTCCACCCCTCCATGCCTTGTCCAAACGTGTTCTGCTAAATGATCTAAGCACCCTAGACACACCCAAGTGGGCACGTGGTGACAGTTATGTGTTCAATAGCAGTGGGGTTCAGTGGGGTGGATCTCCTTTCCTTGAGTGTGTAGATGGACAATATTTGCCAGGATGGCTTATCAGCCTCTCAATGCCATTTTATGGACTGAAACCAGATCTCAGCCCAGAGTTCAGGTCAGTAGACTTTGTTCTAGATGTTAGTGAAATTTATTGTCTGGACTGTTGTTCTCATACTGTGAAAACATCAGCGTAATAAACCACTCAGTCTCCATTCACTTAATTTTATTCTTTCAAATCTTTTACTGTCACTGTGAATTTGTGGTCATTACTACATTTTTGTCCATCTGTTCTGGTGGTAGAGGCGTGATCCGTGTTGACGTAAACATCCAGGGATTCAGTGTGGATCAGTGTGCCAGTGAAGACGTCTGGTTTGCAAACACACACCAGTGTAATCGTACAAGCATGGAGGTGAGTGTATGTTGATCTAATTTAAATTATTAATACAGTCCACATGGGGCCTGTTGTAGACTATTGTAGACACACTTAGTGTGCTAGTTGCCATTGTCCAATGGACGGCCTGCAGTTATTTTTATTTAAATTCAAACACAGGTACTTTACAATACATGGCTAAATGTCAAATTAAAATCAAGTTTTCATTGTCACATGAGATAATACCAGATTTATAGGTCTTCTGCCTTTGACTAGACCATATATAGATTTTTACCCATAGTTAGCACAAAACTATTTTGTGTATGGGTGGATTAAACTAACCAGGGACAAGCAGTGTCAGAACACATTCAGAGATCAGCTTGAAATGCTCTGTCACTAAATGTCAAGAGGACATTTAGTGAAGTGATGGGACATGATTTTGTGCATGTCCCTGTATGTCTGTTATCTTGCTTGATGTATCACTGTTATGTAACTGCTATTAATGACAGCAGAAAACAGATGATCCTTTCCCTCAATTTCAAGACAGGTTTCAGAATTATATCAATAAAATGAAATTACTAGATTATAGTTTCCGTTACATTATCATCTGATGTCTTCTCTAACGTATGTCCATTAAATGACATAAGGTTTTCTTTTGACGTTTCTGGATTGACATTAATTATAAATTGATATAATTTAGAAAATGCTCATCTGTATACTTTCATATTTTGGCACTTAATTTTAATACTACACAAAAACACCTGTTGCTATTAGAAGCCGAAGATTGATAATACATATTACACAGAAGATGAACTCTAATAACAAATGTGGAATGTTAAAAATATATCACATGTGGAATGTTAAAAATCACATTCTGTATCTTCTGTTCCTACTGATTTTCATCATCATCCTCCCACTTACATTGAGTCCTTCTATTTAAAGATGTGAGCACTGGATGATCTGAAGGATTAGGATTATAAGCCTGTGATGCTCATATACACTCTCCCCAACTCTGACCCACAAACGCCCCCCTCACCAACATACTGCATAACCACTGGCAGGACTGACCCACTGAACAAACTTAATAAGAATTGAATTAATCCAGGTGTAAATTAACTGAACAAAATATTATTAAATCACAAAAGAACAATTTGTTTCCTAATGATAGAAAATACAAAAATGCACAAAATCTTTGTTTGAAGTGTACTATATAATAGCTGGCATTATTTAAGGCTTATATACTATGTTGGATGTCTTGGTACAAAGTCTTGTTTATTTATTCGTTTTTCTGTTACTTATTGGCAAACTAAAATGAAACATTACTCGTAAAAGTGTTTTGAATTATGGATTCTCATAATACTGTAAAAATGTTACAGTAAGTAAAAAGTAACAAACAATTAAAGTGAATAAATTTATTATGACCCATGATGTAGCTTAACTATTCCTGTAGCAACTGTTACTGCTAGAACACTCCATTAGCAGCGTAAAAGGTCACAGGTTCGATTCTCAGGGAACACACATACTGATTAAATGTATACCTTGATTGCACTATAAGTCGTTTTGGATAAAAGCATCTGCCAAATACATAAATGTAAATGATGTAGTTTCTGTATCTATATGTAAGTGAACATGGCTGAACATCCCTGAATAAAAAACATCAAGCTCTGCCAATAGAGGTATTACCCTTCCATTTAGGATTTAACTTAGATTAACCCAGAGTGAGTCTGGTGTGTGGTTTAGGCAACTCGCAGATAAATCTCTGAAAAGAGACTGACTGCACATGCATTTAAGGGTAGAAAGCAGAGCAAAAACAATCAGACACATTAACATTGTTCATTTGCAAGACACATTCATCCAAATGGAGTTACAGTTCATTTTTATCTGAGAATCAAACCCACCTTTGCTCTGCTAACGCAATGCATACACACACAATCCTACACAACAGGCAGGAACATAAATATTTCTTCTCTTATGACAACTGATGGCTTATAAAGTTTTCTCTCTTTCTTCTCTTCAGTGTGAGCCAATCCCAAAACAGGGTTTCCGGATGGGACAGTACTGCTGTAGATGTAAAACGGGCTACTACAGCCCAGTTCCAGACCTACAAAACAAAAGTAAGAGGCTTAAAACAAGCATATATTAGTTGTACATAAACAATAATTTCAGTTTTATTTTTATTTTTCATTATTTGATCTACTTTCTCTAGGATGAGTGATATTTGCCTTTCTGTGTATGGTGTGATTTTACAGGGGACAGGCTTGTAAATGGTACCCAAGCTTGTTACCCAGAAGTCCCTGTGTGTCTGCCCTGTTGGCCTGGCTGTGCTCAGTGTGAGAATGGGGCCCCGTGTTGGGTGCAGGAAGACTGGCTCCTGAGAGCAGGTGTCCTGACTGTGCAGGGGCTCTTCATGGTCCTAGTGCTCATCAGCATGCTGGTGGCTTATCAGTGCAGAAGAACCAAGGTAAGTGCTTTATACTCACACAGAATATCAATCTGGTGTTTACAACAGCATTTGTTAATGTCAGGATCCATAATTTATGACACTCTAAGAGAGATTCCATCTGATGTCTCCAATATCTTCTAACATGATCTTTTTCTGTTGATGGTGGGTATCATCTTCCTCTTAGCGGATCCGATCATCAGGGCTTTTGCTGCTGGAGATGATCCTGTGTGGCTCTCTGTTGCTTTACTTCCCTGTGAGTGTGCAATATATATATATAACTTCAAAGAAAATATATATGTTATTAATGTATATTACCGCACACAGCAATAGTGTTTAAGCAACAGTATAATGACCATACATAATTATTTCTCTTTATTAGAATAATATTCTAACAGATAATATATTAGACTGCAACCAGAAAATACAGGACATTTGTATGCAGCATTAAAATACAAAAAACCTATAGGCTAAATGGGCTCATTACTCTACACTTCTTACACTTGCGCAAAAGCAGGAACCTGGCTCTCTTAAACCTAAATGGAATGGACCCTAATTTTTTATTCTAATCTAATGACTTCAGGACAGTCTCTCTGAAACAGTTCAAGATGGGCTTAGTGCCAAGGGAGGTCACATTAAATACTGACTTTGCCTTAAGAAGCCATTTTGTTCTGAAAATCGTGTTTAAAATGTATGTACATATTTTCTGTTAATATCTTAATAAAGAGGAGACGGAAAATAAATATGGATGGTCATGAAAACTTGCTAAAACTTTGCTAAAATAACAAATCTAGTGATGGCCTTTTTGCACAATTCTGTACATGATACATGTAGATAAATGGGTAAACCCTAATATATATTTTGCAACAGATTTTTTAGATTTTATTTTTTGAAAACTTTAGTTAGTCTCATGTCTGTTTTTACCTCGTTTTCAGGTCTTTATTCTGTACTTCAGGCCCAGCACATTCCGTTGTATTCTGCTCCGCTGGGTCCGGATGCTTGGCTTTGCTATTGTTTATGGGACTGTGACACTTAAGATGTACCGGTCTGTGACTCTTCTGTTCTGTTTTTTTCTGTAGAACACAAAAGTAGAATTTTGAATTTGTTTTGCAGCTCTATTCCATATAAAGACAATTCATAGTAACCATGTCTGGAAAGATATCTATAACACTCAGTAAGAATAAAATGTAGGACTTATATTCCACATATTATGAAGGTCCCATTTACACATGATCTCTTCTTAACAGGAATTTACCAGTAATTTACCAGCTTGTGTGAAAGTGATCAATAATGACAGAATTCTTATTTTTTAAAGCACTGTTCATTGAAGTCTATGCTGTATAATTAATCTACTTTAACTTTAGATAAATTGGCTAAGACAGCCATGATTGTTGGTCTTATCAAATGAAACTGTTAAATGCAACAGATTTACATTCACTGAAAGTAAATCAACCTGTGTTCATGTGTTTCCAGAGTTCTGAAAGTGTTCCTCTCGCGTACAGCCCAGCGAGTGCCATATATCACCACCGCAGGTGTGCTGAGGATGCTGGGAGTCATAGTGCTTACTGTCAGCTGGTTTCTGTGTGCATGGACAGTTGGAGTCCTTCAGAACAGAGATCGGAATGTTCCATTACTGATCATATCCACCACCTCGGAAGGACAAGGTTTTAATATGTGTGATTTAGACCGGTGGGACTACATGATGGCTGTGGGTGAGTGGTTTTTGACTAGTGGCAATAGTCCATGGGTTTTCTTGGGTGTCTGGCAGGGAGATTAATTGAAATTAGGGCACATTAGTAGATCAGAAAAATGAAAGGATGAATAGTCCTGGATGATTTAATGTTCTTTTAAGCATTTAGCTGATGATTTGAAAACTGCAAAACATTGGAAATTATACTACCTACAATACTAATAGCATGATATATAAAACAAAAATTCCTGCTATGTCGTAAGTGAGGTCAAAGTGTAAATGAGGTCCACAACTAAAATGGCTTGACACCAGGAGAAAAAGCTGGCCTGCACAATCTTTCTGGAAAATTCAATGCACCTTTGAACATTTAAAGACATACCACATTTTAAACCTTACCCACTATTTGTATTGCTGCTACACCAGCCTTACTGCCATTGTATTTTGTGCACCAGAGTTGTGGACCATTCAGACCTGAAAAATCTTTTAAATTCCACTTTAATTCCTGAAATTAAATTGAGTTTATGAATTGTAGTTAAAATGGCAACTATATAAATGTTGAATATTATTATATTAATATACTAATTATTATATCAATTACATGCTTTTCGTTATGTTTAATACATTCAATTTTATGGACCATACTAAATTTATGTCGTACCTGTTGAATTTTGATCAAATAAGTAAATTCTACTTCCTGTCATACCAATCGAAGTTTCAATTTAATTCAAAATTACACTTATAAAACAAAAGCGATCCAATTCTTCAATTCAGAATTTTTCCTAGCCCTACTATGTACAATTGGTACCATTGCACATGTGGTAAAATAATACATTTTAACTTAAACAATTTGGATTTAACAGCGGAGCTGTTATTTCTGTGCTGGGGCAGTTTCCTGTGCAGTGCAGTAAAGACGGTTCCCTCAGCGTTTCATGAACCACGTTACATGAGCATTGCCATCCACAATGAACTGCTGCTCTCTTCCCTGTTTCATCTACTCAGGTAAGCAAGTGTCATTGTAATTTAAAACTGACCCATAAGCTCTGCTCTATTGTCTTACCATGTCTTTGTTTGCCCTTATCATCTTCAGATTTGTCAGGCCATCACTTCATCCTGATTGGATGCTCCTGTTGTTCTTCACTCACACGCATGTCACAATTACAGTAACACTTGGCCTGCTCTTCATACCTAAGGTACTGTTTAATCCACACAGCAGCAGTAAATCAATGACAAATCAGAAGGTAAAGAATTGTGGCTAATAGCAATGCTATCACATTAAAGTATGTACTTCAAAATTATGTACTTCACCCATCACCAGCCATTTAAAACCTTTTTGTATACTGTAAAAGTATTCAAATTTAGACACAGTTTACTATTAATTTATTAAATCCTGGTTAATGAACAGAGCAATGGAGAAATAAAGTTGCATTGCATTGCATAGCATGTCAGATTTCTGTTTTGTGCATGTAAGAATGATGGTAAAGATTAACACTGGCGTTTTTGTGTTGCAGTTCCTTCACATGTCACCGTCAGGCCGAGAGGAAATAGCTGCAGAGGTTTATGAGGATGAGGTGGACCTGCGGCGCTCAAGCTCTTACCTCAACAACAGTTTCACCTCCAACTGCTATAGTGACCACAGTCTGGACCCTGATGACATTCGGGTAAACTCCCTTGTCCTGCTGCAGCCCAAATGATACACACACACACTTTCCTATGAAAATTGCAGATATCAGGGGCAATATTTACTTACCAGCAAATTCAACTAACAAAGTTTAAGCCTTATAATATAAACATTTCTCATAAACATGTAATCAATTAATACATAACAATAAGTTTTCATAAAAATATAAAGCTAGTTGCTTTAAATGTAACTTGTATTTATCCACCTTTATTTGCCCTCTTTTGAATATTTCCCTGTATGTTGGTCTTCTAACTCACTGTATCGCACCCTCCAACATTCCTTATTTAAAACACTTTTTCTTCTCTGCACCAGGATGAGCTGAAGAAACTGTATGCTCAGCTGGAGATTCACAAGACCAAGAGGATGACAAACAACAACCCCCATCTGCCAAAAAAGCGCAGCTCTCGCCTCAGTATTGGACGGTCACTCATTAAAAGAATTACTGAGATCCCAGAAAGCTTAAGCAGGCAATGCAGCCGAGAGGATAAGGATGTTAATTCTGCAATTGGAACTGTAAACCGAACAGGATCTTATTACAAAAGTCATCAAACCACGGGCATTAATTCAACAATTGAATCGTTAATGCAACCCTCACCAAAACTGCGGAAGTCCCATAGTGTATATGACTGTGCACCACAAAGAAACTCCTCCATAGGGAGCACAAAAGATAAGAGGGCTTCACAGCATTCTGACGCAGGATCTATCAACACAACGTTACTGGTCTGCAAGTCTGCCAGTGCACACAATCTTACTGCAGACACCAACTTTCTACTTCCCGAGCCCACCAGGTTTCAAAAGTCCCTTAGTGTCATAGAACACAATGATCATTGCTCTCTGACTCCAAGCAGAAGTACTGAAAATGTATCACTTGGCACCAAAGCGGTCCCAGCAGAAAAGAACCAACAAAATGTGGATGTCAACATAAAGAAGCAGACTTCGAGTGCTATGCTCAACGAGTCATTTGACAAGTCAGAGGTCTGCCCATGGGAGGTTCCAGAGGAGGTCCCTGTGAACAAGAATCAAAAACATGTCACTTATTCTCTTGCAAACCAAGAAGAACCCAAATCACCTGGTGGTACATCGTCACCAGCACTATTATATGTCTGTCCGTGGGAATATCTGCCACCTCCTAGTCCCCCTGCAACAGAAAATGGGAATGGAATACAATCAGAAGTTGATTCCACAAAACCCAAGCCTCCCATCTCCTGTAGTGCTCCAGGGTCTCCAAATACAGTGTTCAGCAAGCCAAAGGAGTTTCGTGTGTTTTCTTTTCGCACAGCAACCCAAAGTCTTCTTGCAGCAAGGGGCTTAGGGGAAGCTGGAAGAAGTATGAGCAGAGAGAGAAGTCTACAAGAAAGTAATGCTAAGGAGGGAACACTACAAAAGTCTATGTCCACATCAGTGAGACTGTCTCCAGGAAGTGCAGCTTCAGACAAGCGTACCCCACAGGCACACAGACGGGCTATGACTACCATTGGTACAAAACCTTGCCTTGTGAAACAAGCAGCAATACGACTGCCATCTACAGATTCTTCTGAGAGGAGCCCTAAACATACTCCTCCTGTACACATTTGTCCATGGGAGTCAGAGGAGGTGATCATGGAGGTCAAAAAGCAGAATTTTAATGAAAATGTTCAAAGACAATACTGTGACAAGCAAGCACTATCTACAACACAATGTAATGATAGCTACAAACCTCCTGGGTTCCAGCTTAAGTCTTTGTTGACTGTTCCAAATACAGAGGTGTGTCCATGGGATGTTCCAAAACCATTTAATCAAACCAGCATTTCTGAAGTCTGTCCTTGGGAGGTTGTGGAAGCAGAACAATTACAAATTAAGGCCATACGTACCGATGTTTGTCCTTGGGAAACAGATTGCAACCCATCAAGAGACACTAAAGACAATATATGTGAAAGCTCTGTCCAAAAGCAGACAACTGTGAAGCCTGAAGTATGTCGTTCCTATATACTGGACACAACTGTCTCTCAGGAATACACTAAAACTCACAGTGACCCAATAAAACATGGTGAAAGGGTCATTTATGTGCATGCCGAAAAAAGTCCAGTAGACAAAGAAACAGTGCAAAGTGATACATATTCCTTGGAAGCACATGAAACAGAAAAACAAGAAAGTGATTTTCCTGAACCACCCCCACCCATAAATGATATAAGTCTTTGGGAGTCAGAGCCAAACACAAAAGACACTATAAGAACCTCTTTACAGGAGACTGTTACTACCAAAGAAAATGTTTGTCTTTGTGAAGGGGACGACTTCAATATGTCAGGAGAGATGCCAAGTGCCAAGAACAAGAGACTGGTAAAATTAGAACAAGAAAGTGTCCATGAAGATGTTTGTCCATGGGAAACAGGTGAGCCAGTCAAAACCTTCCAGAAGCAGAATAGTGTTCGTGCAGATGTTTGTCCATGGGAAACAGAGGACTCAGTGAAGACCTTGAAGAAGCAAGACAGTGTCTGTGCAGATGTTTGTCCATGGGAAACAGGTGAGCCAGTCAAAACCTTTCAGAAGCAAGACAGTGTCCGTGGAGATGTTTGTCCATGGGAAACAGAGGAGCCAGTCAAAACCTTTCAGAAGCAAGACAGTGTCCGTGCAGATGTTTGTCCATGGGAAACAGGTGAGCCAGTCAAAACCTTTCAGAAGCAAGACAGTATCCGTGGAGATGTTTGCCCATGGGAAACAGAGGAGCCATTGAAGACCTTGGAGAAACAAGAAAGTGTTCATTCAGATGATTGTCTATGGAAAGCAAAACAATTGCCTAAACAACCTGTAACAGAAGGTCACATTCAGGCTGCCACATCACAAAGGCAAGACAGTGTTCAAGGAAATGACATGGAAGCACTAGCAAAAACAGAAGAAAGTCCAATTCCCACAGAGAACAGAGAAATACTTGTGATACAGCCAGCAGACGAAGGCATAAAGACCATGGAGGACATAAGAGTTAACCCTCCCCTGGCTCGTCGTGATGCATTGTGCCCTTGGGAAATAGAGAAGTGTAGACAAGAATCTTTAACGGTGCATGATAATCTAGATGTCTTTACCTGGGAGGAGACAATACCAGAGGAAGATGATGATGCAGAACTAGCTGCAGAGGCCTTCATCTTCCCTCCAGACTTGTAAGGGCAGTATTATTGTGAATTTATATACCTTGACTCAAAATAGACCACTGGTCACTCACATCAGCATGATTTACTGACTTTTACTTAAGAAAGCATACCACCAACGGAAAGTTTCATTCTCATCTTAATAACTTAAAGACTTCAAGGCAGACTGCTCTACTGTGCACATTTCCCTTTGGCCTTACATTAATGTAAATCCCTCATTTAATTTGGTATCGTTTTGTGTCTTTGTGTTTGTATGCATATGTAGATGTTCAAGTATTAACAAAGGCACAATATAAGCATTATATTAAAAACCATACGCTTATGACCATATGACATACCCAGGATGAAACATTTAGAAATTTAATTTCACATCTTCATAATCTTCAGTCAAAAAACATTGGTTTAATATAATCAAGTAACTAATTGAAGGGGTAGGTGTCCAGGACAGTGGTTGTATACATTCACATTAAGAAAGCTTTGTATTCTTTGCTTTATTCAAACTGTTTAGAGGAATATTCTAGGTTAAATTTAATTTAATCTCTATTAACCGCTGTAGCACATCTTTAACCTGTCTTTATCACCAAGTCGGCATTAAGTCCATTAACTCAATGATGATTTATTGTTTTGACATCCCTGAAGCATTTAACTACATTACTGTTCCAAAGAACACTTTACCTACGAAAAAATGTAACCAATTGGTTAAGCAACTTTTTAAAGTTTTGATAATAACAAAAATAACATGTTCTTTTTGTTGTTTTGAAGAATACTTGTGTATGAATATTCCTGAGGGTTAAAAATCTTTCTGTTAACATGTTAAGGTTGTTACAACTTAATGTACATGCTGCTTTCTTGTTAAAATAACAAATATTAGCATAGGTAATACTAATTACATGTCTGTTTATGATTATTGTCATTTTGCATGTACTGTACCTGCAATTTTACAGGTAGATTTTCAAACCTGGAACAGTGTTTTTGTATGCGGTGAGATTTTTCTAAAAATTAACAGTTTATTAACATTTAAACAATGTTAATTGTTGTTAACATTTAAACAATGACCAAAAGAAGTTTCCATAAGCTTCTGTCAATGTAAAAAATGCAACACTTTATTTTTATATTGATGAAAATCTGTCAAAAGATTAATCTGAAATAAAATGTACAAAGTAGCTTTTAATCAAGTTTCACGTGTAAAGAAACAGCATGTGCAAACTTACTTGAATTACATGATCTCTGAGAAAATTTACCTCCAATACCTTGTTTTGTGATGTACAAAACATGTGATTTATAAAAGAACAACAACATGGGGCATCATAAATAGAACATTATTTATTGTGGAAAATGATGAACATTAGAAATCAGTATGTACAAGCGTGTACTTGTGTCTTGGGTAGAGAAATGCACCACAATTCAGAATTACTTGTACCACTGGACTGCCTTAGGTGTTGGTACCTGATAATTCAAATCCTGAAAATCTTCCTCAGGCTTGAGTTTAGGACCTGGTATCATGATTGTCTGTTGAAATAAAAAGCCAGGATTTAGGCATGATCTCTCACTTTAAACATTACACATTTTCTCTATGATGCATCCAATTCAAAAACCAATCAAAGGGTTAGACTGTTTTCTTAATAAGTATATTCTTAATATAGTATAAGGCACACAGCAAACAGAGTGCATATACCAGACATGTGGCAACGTTTTCATAGTGAAATCTAAAGGATCCGTGTTCTGAGAACATCTCACTGACCTTTATAATCGGATCTTTTGGTGGAGCCCATGCTGGAACAATTTTGCCATGAAGCCTCCAGCGCCCATAAGGGTTGACCAGATGCCTTTCTAGCACCAAGTACTCCAAGACGTCTCTAGGTTCTTCCTCATCCCCAAGCATCAATCGACCAAAACGGTCATAGATCGCTAATGTCTGACAGATGCCAACAGCAGATGGCCAGAAAAAGTAAAGTTTATTGCTGAACAGCAAACAGAAGTTGCACCCGTATATAATCTCACTATCGTGTGTCTTTTGCTCACCTGTCTAGAGTGCATGCGGAGAGTCACCTGACCATACAGGTTACCCTTGCTGATCATGTCAGGACATCGGGCGTGAACCACCCGTGGCGGTTCCAATGACTCAATGAACCGCCAGCGCAGAGTTTTATAACGGTTCCCCCGAACCATCTCCTGCAAATCATACACACATACAGGTTAAATAATAAGAACTGTGCAGGGATTCTTTACAGTCTGAAACACTGTTGATGGCTGTTTATGATTTTGGGCAACTAATGAGCTGAAACTTAATACAAATACTTACAGGGTAACATCTCTCTGTCACTAAAGAATGAAGCTTTTCTTTGTTAAACCTAGGAAGCAAGTATGATGATATGATATTACTGTCAAAACCTATAACCTGTTTATACATAAATTAGTGACTATAAAGCGTGTAACAATATCATACAGCAGAACTATTGATGTTGACAAAAACAAAACACAAATTCTATAACGCTGTTCTGAATTTCTATTTACTGTGTGAGTGCTGCATGAGCCTCGATAAAAACTTCCTGAGCTTGTGCTGGGAACTCCTTTGTAGAGAACTCTGGGTCATGGTCCTTTATTTTGCGAATCCTGGATCGGAAAACGATAACACAATATTAGATTAATATAATCTTGTTAAATCAGACTTGTTAAAATAAGCAGAGACGCTCTTACGCCAGCTGTGATGCTGCGCTCTGACGCAGCTGTTCCGTGCGCTGCTTCAGACCCTCTTTGGACAGTGTGGAGAGGCGAGCGTCTCCCTCAGGAGGAACGTAAGGATCGAAGATGCCCGCTGTACAGAGAACATATTAAAAACAAAGCTCCTGACTACTGTTTTAACTAAATGCTACATACCACAAATTATGATGAACTAAATAGAATATTAGTCCAAATTTTGAACAACTCTGAAGCAAGTTACACACAAGTGAAAATGTAGTAACGTGGTATAGATGTGCATGCAATGGCACGAATTGTGTTACCTGTGCATGAGATATTGATCGCTCTTTCCATGTATTGCTGCCGGACCACCACACCTGCAGCTCGGGCTTGGGCCTCCTGCTCGGCTTGTGTTTTCTGTTTCACGTTTACAGCAGGAGGAATAAAATAGCGCTTCTTTGTGCGTATCGGAACCAGCACCGGCTGCGGCAACCGCGCGTCCAACAGCGGCGCGACATACTGGAAGGATTTTAACATTACATCAGTCTAACTGGTACATTTACAAATACGACTGGTCAAATATGTATCTTAATTTCAGTTTAAAACAAAGTAATCAGCTAATCATTTAAAATTTACTTTATTAGTCAATAAGTATCATGCATGTCATGTAATGAACACTCCTGGCATTTGTTTTTTTAATCCTACAAAATAAACAGCAGGCACACAGACTGTAAGCAGCCGCCTCGTTATTTAAGATATCATTAATTTCATACCTGTATTTTATGACATTTTGTTAGATGAAGGGATTTCAATGTCCTACATATGGACGTCGCCATGTTTTTCCGAACATATTCCTTCGTGTGTCTAACGACTAACGCTTGGATCTCTTCAGCGTCACTCTGAGCCGAGGAGTAGTACTACAATATCTTTAAAGCCATAAAACTTCTATTGCCTTTATTCTCTTTTAGGTTTGCAATCTGTACTGTCTTTTAAACATAACATTAGAAAGCTTTCTTGTAAATTGTAGAGATGTAATGTTATAATATTTGTAACTATTTTCTAGTGAACCAAGATATACACCATTAGTTTTAAATGAAACATGATGCCACATCCTGCAGATGAATCATTCAAAACCTTTAGTAAGTTAAAACAGTCCATTGCTCAAGATTTCTCACTTGCATTACTGATTTTCTTTATTCCGTACTTTCTTTGTTGTAATTGTTTTCTGCAACACTGTTTTTGACACTCTTGTGAAATCAGATTCTGCTGAACTATTATTGACCTTTAAGGTCTGCTATTAAAATAAAGTTAGACATGCAAGTTCCTAATATAAAGTCTGAGCATATATGTTACGTTTTATGACTTTTTTCACCTTGTATCTTTTCAGTGGCCTAATATTATTTCTCCTTATGATAAAATCATCAAAATCATTTGATCTTTCCACCCATTTTACCATCTGTACATGATTTAAAATTGTTTACATTTGTATTAATATGTGCTGTCTTAAAAAAAAAAATATATATATATATATATTATATATATAATGTAATTTAACAATAGCAAACAACTATGCTTTGCAGTATGAATAATCAGACCTCATACCAAATTTCATTCTCACAATACATTTGTGCCCATCTTTAATTTTTTTTCCTCATCTTCTTTAATGAACATCAATTGTATTTATAAACAAAAGCACATTTCAGGGAAGTATTCAGAGACAGAAGCTGATAGTCATGATCTCACAATAAAGAGCCATTTCAGGTAATTAATTCTCTGTATCTACCATTCAGTAAGGTTAATATGAGCCACTTGCATCTCATCATTTAGTCCTTCGCCAAAAACAGTGACCATGTCTTTTAACAATCGTATATGCAAATCAGAACCAATTTAAGGTCTTTATGTTTAATCCAGGGTTAATTTATGATTCTGTGGGTCCTACCTAGATTCTGAGCCAAGGCCCAAATTTAAGTGTGATTTCCACAATAGTAAAAGAATGTTAAATACATCTTCTGAAAGGTTCCTCTAACAGCACTGTATTATCATGACAGATGCTAGTGACACTTTTTGTATAAATTATATTCTCATTCTGTATTTTTTTCTGTGATTTCTGAAGGGATAAACCATTTGTGTGCTGTAGAACAGGTGATGCAGACGTACAGGAGACGAGGGCAAAGGTTGGAGATAATACACATGTATATATAATCACATTTCAGATTAATTAAAGGTCTCAGAACTAATGCTTGCAGTATACAATATACACACAGTACCATGCTTATGCGTCTTCTGCCCTAACCGTTTCTAACGATGGGATTCAGAGCGGTTACCACAGAGTCCATTCGGTCGCCAGTGCGTCCCAACCTTTAAACCCCATTCTGCCCCATCACAAAGCTGAGGATTGTAGGTAAAATGTGTATACAGTCATTACTAGTAAAACAGTTTTTTGTACTGAATAAAAAAAATACACAAACTTAAAACTGAGCATATCAACATCATGCCATAGTGAATGGAAGGAGAGATGGATGATTGCACCATAATATCTATGTATAAGAGGAGTGTCATATTAACAGAAGGATGTACATGCATTACCAGCTCATTGAAGAACACATGGAAAATCTCGTTTAGGTCACAGCCCTATTTGTGTTTACGCCTCCTACCGGCAGAATGGGGAATTACACCACACATGAGTGAGTAACAGTCTTGCTTCCTAGACTCTGACTCTTGGGTAATTCTTAAGATGAAGTTGCAGTTTTGAAATCATTTCTGTTTTCACTGAAAATAGCCATATGATGCTCATTTTGGAGTGAGTGAGCAGGTTAGGGAGGTCAGAAAGGGGTCAAAGTTCAGAGGTCAGACAGGGGGTGCTTTCCGCTGCAGCATGTAGTGGTGGATGTCATCCGCATCTCTCTTCAGCCAGGCAGCGTTCAGGAGAATGTTCTCGCAGCACTGCTGTACCGTGCGCTCGGCTGCCGGCGCGTTATGGCTTTCAAAAAAGCTCTAAAAACAAAACAGTAGCATACCATCTGTTAACTAAATTTATACTGTTAACTAAAATAGGACAAAAGGTGTCCTATTACTCATTCATTTACATTTAATCAGCGATCATTTAACAGATACGTAACTTTATAAAGGAGAGGCCAATTTCAGGGTCAACTTAAAAATGTATAAACATCTCTGCATTGCATTTTAAATTATCAAAATAAATGGCATTTAATATAATAATTATTCAGTTGGTACAATAACTCTGCTAGGGCAAGTGTGAACTTAAGAGGACCTTAAAATCATTTTGATGTCATTCGGTTAATAAAACTGATAGCAAAGATAAGAAAAGGTCCAGAATTTTTTGTCCGGTTGGATATTTTATAAAAAAAAGTATCAACATTTTTGGAGTCACTGTATATTATTATATATATTCAAATATGTAGTCAACAAATACTTCATTTATAGCAGGTTCGATTCACAAGAAACATATGTATAGCTTAAACGCACTGTCAGTTTGGATTAGTGTTTGACAATTGTAAATATGAATATATACAAATCCAAAAGCACAACATTTAATAACATCACTCACCTTAACCTCAGCAGCCATTTTATCTATTGCAAATCCATCCACTGTCAGCTGCAGTGAAGAAACATGATATTTATACAGTTTATTATAGTTAATTATAAAGAACAATAATTTTTGTGCTTTTTCATTTTTCATGTTTCACCTTTATGAGTCTTGATATGAGGAAGCCGCCCTGGTATCGGTTATGAAGTTCTTCCCAGTTGTCCCTAACAAACTTCCATGCAGCTTTACGGCCCTGTTTGCTGCTTCCAGCAACACCACCGATTACAGACACCGTGTCCTGTGGCCGAACCTCCTCCTAAAAATACACAGCAACACTCAGTGACACTGTTCACACTACTGGAGAGTTTCCTGCAGACTCACACGAGACTGAAGTTCTGAATGAAAGTTAGACTTGATCTCTTGAAAATAAAATTCAAATTAAATGAGGGAGATGAGATGGAACTTTATTGATCCACAGGCCTGGGGGATAAATTGAGGCAAAGCAGCATTAAAAGAAAAAGTATGAAAATAAATCATGTCACTTAGTAAGAACCATAAAAAAAGGAACCAAGTATTTTCTTATTCTGCAATAGTATGCCGAGTGAATCAGCTGCAATGAGCAACTATTGTGCAAAACAGATGCATGTACAGGTCAACTGTGATTGAAAATGTGCTTTGAACTAAAGTAAAATGATCAGTCAACTGTTCTATCCCGTCTACACCAGATGTGAGTGACGCCTCATGTCAAAAGCAAATCACTTTCATTATAATCCACAGTGTCAACACTGATAGGTTTGTCTGACGTTGTATTAATTTTACTTACAATTAGAAACAAGGCCAATAGTTGTATGTATATGCGGTTACAGGAAACTAGAAGCTAGCTACTCATTTTATTATTGCTAAACTCATCTGCAATATATAAAACTTACTGCTGACTGGACACAATGCAATGATTCTAAAGACAGGAAATAATTTAAGCAATAATATAACTGCTTACTTTTTTGTTCAAGAAACAAGATCGGCATTTATTCTAGATTGGTTTCGTGACATTCACCCTCTAATCTCACTCATTTCACGTTCCTGCAAAATGTTTTTTGCTTTAAAATTCCTTAAAATTAATTAATTTAATTAACTTTAAAATTCAAGTTATTTCCTCCAGTGTGGGTGTGCATGTGCCTACCGACAGGGCGAAGTTAAGCACTCTCTGGATGAGGTCAGGGGCAGGGATGGCTCCCAGCACTCTCTCAATCCGATTTTTCTCCTCCTGCATGTCTGCCTGCTTATGAAGCTGAGTGAACAACATGTGACATGTCGCATTTAATGACTTCAAATGCAGACAATGCACAGACACTGCCTCGGTTCTATTTTTATCATCTGCAAATGAAAATTCTGTGTGACTCAGAAAATAGCTAATTCTCACCTTTAGCATAGTGTCAAGTGTTGTGCTGTCTCCGTGCTTTAGAACTGTTAAATACACCTAGAAGGATAAAGTGAAACAGTGCAGTGAAGATACAGAAAAGATGTCTGTCTTGTAAGCTGTAAGGTCAATTGTAAGGGAAATGCTAAAGGACTCACTGGACTTCTGAGGTCCGCAGACAAGATCTGTTTACCCTCCACGTGCTCTCTGAATCTCCGCCGGGCCTCCTCGAGAGTGGCCTTATGCCCCGCTTTACCCAGCTTCCCTAGTACCAGACCCCGCAGCAGGGCATCCAGATGCCCTGAGATAGAGAAAGAGAAAAAGAGACAACAAAATTAGCCATTTCTCACTCTAACAACAGCTACACATTCATTTAACATAAAGCATATAATGAAAAACTGTATTTTCCTTAATGTCATGATTGCATTATAAAGGATACACAATGCAATCAGTTTATTTAAAACTAAGCTGCAAAGACAAATTAGAAATGATTATAACATCACAATGAGCACATTAATATATGATTAGCCTCAGATATAATCTGCTGATTATTTCAGTATTTGTTAAATGTGTTGAATATGGGGCAAAAAAACTGAAAATGAAACTGAATGTACTTTACTATTATTGGTAGCTGAAAGCCTAATTAGCCAAAATGTTTACTGAACAAACATGAACAGGGCAGAGAGTACATATAAATAGTGAATGAAGGGCGTCTGAATTCTGTAGGGCTTTCTGCAGGCACAGATTCCATGCAGGCCTGCATATGCCCAACATTTACACATCACCACTCATCCACGATTTAGCAATCTGGCAGGGCATTGTTATTCATTTCACACACAAGAGGTTATTTCACTGTGATGTCTTAAAGAAACACAAGCATAAACGGCATATTTGTTCATTATGGCTGTTTATGCTTGTGCCATTGCAATGTATGTCCCCTTTAAGAATTCCGATTGGCTCTCACCTTCCCCGGGCTTGCTGTCCCAGCCCAGCTTCATGCCAATAGGGGTGAAGAGATCTCTGATGAACTCCTGGATGTCCTCGTGGAAGTCAGTGTGTGAGAGCAGAGAGGACAGAACACCCAGATTACAGCTCAGGTCACTCCACACCGTGTAGTTTGGCTCATTCACAAACGCTTCCATCACTTTTAACACCTCCACAGTACTGATCATACCTGCACGAGCCTGAGGACACGAGAGGGCCAGAGTGTGAGACAGCAAAACACAGCTAAAAACAGCAGGCGCTAACTTAGGAGAGGAGAAACGGAAAAGGTACATTACATTAGGGAGATTGTTTTTATAGCAGCATAATTTGACTCGAATTTTAGCCTGCAAAACCGTTTAATGAAATAATTAATACACACAGAAGTGTGTATTAAAACATGGTTCATAATGTATTAGACAGACCTGGAGACCTTACAGAACC
The DNA here is from genome assembly GCA_036877625.1 of Ambastaia sidthimunki. Lineage (NCBI taxonomy): Eukaryota > Metazoa > Chordata > Actinopteri > Cypriniformes > Botiidae > Ambastaia > Ambastaia sidthimunki. The sequence goes on from JAZGTK010000482.1 coordinate 68,347, forward strand.
TCATTTCCATAAGATCTTGAGACTCAAGACTAGAATGTAGAGACCTGAGCCTCGACTTGCAAAATAATGAGTTGGAGACAAGTGTGGTGACTCACCAGGGAGAAGAGGTCGTTTTGCAGACCCAGACGGTCCACGGGCAGCAGTGTGAGGTCTCGGATACCAGGCAGCAGACTGTCCAGCATAGCCGAGCTGTACTGGATCCTGTAGAACCCCACTGTTCCCGGATTAATCTGCTCACAGATCACACACATTTTCACACACAGATAACATGCAAAGTCATCATGTCATATACTACA
>JAZGTK010000483.1:0-68626 GCA_036877625.1 Ambastaia sidthimunki
TATAATTTATTGTATACTCTTTCTTTAATATTTGTGTTTTTTTTATTACCTTAACTTATGTATGTCTGCACTATGTTTGTACTTTCTGTACTGGAAGCTCCTAACACTAAGGCAAATTCCTTGTGTGTGTGAACACACTTGGCAATAAAGCTCTTTCTGATTCTGATTCTGACTACAGACTCGCAATGTATGTTACATTGTTTTCTAAATACTATGTTCTTGAAACAAAATTCGTACCAACTGGTTCTGACCCTAATTTTGCAATACCAGAGCTTTGACAGCTGCTGGCATAAAGTTTGGTCCACTGTGTATCTTTCTTTGGTTAAGAACAGAAATATTGTGGAAAAATTAAATGGCAGAGTAACAGTTTTCATAATTAGTAATATAGATTAAGAAATAAGTAATGCACAATGTGAATTATGCTTAGACTTTTTATTTGCTACCACTTACATTAAAATGATTACCTTTCATAGACCTAGCAAATTTTAGCAGTCTGGTACTTGTAAACATAACTTTCTGTCCATGTATACTGGTATATTTAGATTAGCTGGCTTGTGAACTGTTTAATTTAAAATAGAATTCTGATTTGTGAGAACACATTTTCCTGCAAATTTTACGTTTTTGCATTTTATTCTATGGTTTTTGTATGAACTATTTCAGATTTACCCCTAAACAGCAATTCTTGGATAGAATAAGTACCTGCATGGTTCACACTTCATGCCAATAGTCAAAGATCTGGCCACGCAACACTAACCAAAAAATAACAGTTTTTGCGATTTGACTTACAAAAAAAAATAGTATGTTATCTTAGTGACACTACAGTTTCCAGCTGGAGGACACTAGCTATGTTTACGAGAGGCTGTTTTCTGTTGCTGACCTCTCAGGTTCCTCTTCTTCCTCTGCCTCTGAGATCTCAGTAGCCCTTCCCACCTCCCCTTCCTGCCCCGCCCCCTGAGCACTTTCTGATTCCAGCTGCTCCTGCCCCACCACAGTGCCCTCCTCTCCCTGACTCTGAAGAGCCTCCGCATGGCTGGAGCACAAACACACAAACCATTCCATGACATCATGACAGGACGCATGCATGACAGAGAAACACAAAGAGACAGTCATGAGTTTGACAGACATGCAGAACATAAAGCCTCATGAAAATCAGAGAGTGAAGGTGAAAGTGTATTTACAGCAGAAGAAAAAGCTCTATTAATGACGCAAACATATTTATCTAGATTTAATCTTATTTGTTCTGTTTATGGTTGAATCTCATGAAATCTGTTAGGAATAGTATCCCTAAAATCTAAATAAACAAATAAGAAATATTTTGCATAAAGAAGCTTATTTTTTAGTACTATTACATTTTTCTGCAATAGCATTATTTTTATGCTTATAATGCAGAAAATACCAAAAACATTATTAAAACTTACAAAATGCATAACATTTATTATAATATAGTATTAGTACTGTATCTGTATTGTAATACAGTACTGAGAATTAGTGCTTTGTTGTTTTTATCGTATTAATTATTGTTATTATAATTGTTATTTTTATTATTATTATTTTACATTATAGTAACAGTGATAAGTGCAATTGTCCTAAAGTAAGTTTATTTTTCCTGCAAATATATAATTTTTTTATTTTGTTCTTTGCTGTTAGCTTGAAATATAACTCAGGCTTTTTTATGAGATTCACCCCAGTATGTCTTTTCATAACTAATTACACTCTGGTCACATTGAAGTTTAGAGGTTAAGTTCACTTTGTGTACAGGTAAAGTCTTTAGGTAAAAGCTTTAGAGTGTCCAGATTGTCAGAGGTAGTTCAGTGTGAAATTACCTGATTCTGCGGTTGGCCCGGCCTCTCTCTGACTGGACAGACATGTAACTCATGCTGCTAAGCCGAGATGCACTCGACATAGCGGACACGTCGCTTACATCACTGTCCGATGACCTCATGGATAGACTGTCCATTCCTCGCTGTAACAGGAAAAAATAATGCTGATTATTACAACAGAACAATTCACAACATCAATTTCAAATTAAAGTTCCATAAGTTAAACATTACTTTCATTATTAGTTCATGTTACCTAAAACACTAACTGATGTTAACAATTGAAACTTATTGTAAAGTGTTACGAAATAATGTTATTATATAGTTTTTATGAATCCCTTTATGTTTCTTATGAGAACAATTTGCTGCTGTTTTAAGCTATAATGTTCAAAATCTCTCTATATAGACAGTATTTTCACTAGATTTTGGAACAGAAAATCCACAAATGTGTCATACTAGAACACACACAGCACTCATCAATCACAATAAACCTGCTACAATTTTACCAAACCCAACACTTGTGATAACTTGTGTCATCAAATAAGAGAAAACAGAGCAAACTGGAGCACTGAAGATGTGTGACATATGCAAGAATTAAGCACATGGCACATTACCCTAAAGGTAGGATACATATCACTAGTGTTTCATTGTCATGAATCAGGTACTTGATTATATAACAGAAATACTTTGTGCTGGATTTCTGCCTGTGGCAAAGTGTCATTAGTCAGATGTTAATTTTGAAGGGCTGCACCCCTCCTGAAACACTGCCAACACACAGCATTTGAAAATGTATTTGACATCACATCAAACCATTAACAGCATCTCCAGGGGTTATCAGATGTTTTTGTTGTCTCAAAATATCACCTAAGGGGGTTTAATGAACAAGTAGCACACTGTATAAAGTAAAGTGTTTTTGTTACCCATAACCGAAATGTGACCTCTGCATTTAAACCATCACTGGTGAGGAGTGAACACACACTGCAAGTCATGAACACACACACACACACTGGAGCAATAGGCAGCTATCACTGCAGCACCCGGGGAGCAATCAGGGGTTTGATGTCTTGCTCAAGGACACTTCAGTTACTACCTGCTGACGCTGGAATCGAACCAGCAACCTACTGATTACAAGCCCGACTCCTTAACCAGTAGACCACAACTGCCCTCCTATAAGAACACTCCACACTTTCACTGTAGTTTTATGAGTTGTAAATGATCATGAAACAGTGTGCAGAGAGAGAGACCTTCCTCTGGTCACAGATCTGAGAATACTACAGTAGTTTTGTTCTAGAATATCAGGAAAACCATGAAAAAGGAAAGAAAGAAACTGTAGAAGGAAACATACCCTCGATGGATCCTTTAAAGTACCTGTTGAGGAAAGACAAAAGAGAATTTAGACGTAGTTGACATTATTTCTAAATATTGCTCAGTAATACAAATATACAACCAAAGAACTAAAAACTGACACACACCAAATGCCTTACACAGACCTTTATACTGCAGCCGATTTAATGATACATTTTTGTATATACAGTATATACATATATATATATATTATTCGTTGAATACCTGTTTTAAAAATATTGTCTCAAATAACACACACACACACAGAAGGAGGACAACCTGCCATGCTTAGAAATGAACATACACACAGATCTCTAGGGCCTCTATTAAAGGGTTAGTCTGTTTATAGTACCTGCTTCTTCATTCTCTGACACTGTCTCTATTGCTGATGTGTGGATGAAACACAATGAAAGAACAAAGACATGACACATAAATGTGAAAGACACGACAGTGAAAAGCACACAAACAAGAAAACATAATTTAGCAACTCTTCACTCATAACATACCAAAACACGTCTAAAGATCAAATGTTGTAGAAAAAGCAGTGGGGACCCACAGCACTGCACATTTTGTATGTCCCCCACATCTGACACTCTACTTCCTGCTAGTGAGCTGACGACTTGAATCAAACGGGTTTACGGAAACTTAAAATATTATAAAACATACTAAAATGTGCAGTTCTGGTCTCCAGGACAGGAAACAAGAATGTAAACAATACCAGACTGTACTGAGCAAAAGTTTGTCTCAGACAACTACAAACACAGATCAACATTTATAGTGTTTTTCCCACTACATGTAACAGTAACACTTAACCCAGCTCTGCTACTTTTTCTTACCAATTTTTAAAAAGTTTATGCAGTATGCACAAAAATCTTTAAACACTAAGATAACAAACAAAATGATAACATAAAGGCTATCAGTTCTAAACTCACACCAACTTCCCAAATTTCTGAAGTCTCCAGTTTTAATGTTTGTTAATGAAGCTGTTGGTGTCAATTTAATTATAAATGTAGCCACATGTGAGTTTACTTGATTACTTTATTTGGACAGAAGCAGCTTAAACAGGATTCTCTGAATTCTTCTGTTTTGTGTTCATTCTTTTAAATGCATCAAAATCTGCTTTATGCCACAAATATATGAGTGAGAAATTTGTCTTTTCGATTTCACACATAAATCGATAAATTCAATTCCATCACACCAAAAGAAAAAGAAAATCTGCTAATATTTTCCCCATTCATTTCAAACATGCAATGAATAAACGTATATTAAGTTTTATATTATAGTATATATAATCTTCTAAAGCCCTAAATTGCTTGTAGGAATGGAATGAAATTTAAGCTGCTATTCGCGTGTAAAATCTTCCTCTCTGTCAGAAGCTCTTAAATCTCATTCAGACTTTAGCAGATACAGACAGTGATTCTCAGTGTCCTGAAAGGCCATATTGGAATATACACGGACACAAATGAGTTTGATAAAAGTAAAAACATGTTCAGAGAAAAATATTTTTGGTCAGTTTCTCACACACAGCTGTCATGCAGATTCAGAAGTACATTAGGGTTAGGGTGTCCCATTCACTTTCACTGTATGGAAAAACCTACTCTCTGCTTAATATCTCCTTTTGTGTATAAAAAAGGAAAAGACGATGACAGATTTTTAATTACTAGGCAAATTACTTAATGAAGTCTCCTAATAGATCGCATATCAACAGCCATGGCTGGTTGGTTCCGCTTTAGTTTAATAGTCACACTTTTATGGATTTTAGTAGCTACAGTAACTGTAACTCCAGAAGTAGAAATCTTCAGAAACACCAAAGCCAACAAAACCAAGAAGCTACACAGCAGAAAGGCTGAAAGCTGAATCCCTCAGAAGCACACTAGGATTTTCTACACTATTTAGGGTCAATGTTTGTGCCATACCAGGGCCTTTCTTCTGCTGGTCTTCCCATGTCACTTCTGAAGGTACACATAAGGAGAAACAGTAAATGATCCAGCTTAACTCAACCAAACACACACACACACACACACACACACACACACATTGTATATGCACTGAAACAAAAAAAACATGGTTTCCTCTTATAGAGCTGTGATTTATAATCCAGAGCTTTCTTCTATGTGCTTTGAATAAATAAATGTAAACGTAAACATTATCTCTTTCTTTTAGACTTTGTAAAGGGTACACAATGCGATCAAGATAAAAAAGCTTGTTTTTTGTAAAAAATCAGTTTTTACAAAACAGCTATAAAACACAGCTAAGTTTGTTTTAGCTTCTAAATGGCATTGCGCCATCTACAGGCGATGATCTACAAAAAAATCAATACCTATAAATAATTCATTAAAAACAATTATTTACAAAATAAATGTACTGTATGCTCGGTATGCTATCTGTAACATTTTTAATAAAATGTTGGTTTATTTATGTTGTCACCAGTGCTATCAATATAGTATAACACAGGTTACTAATGACAGCTGTGTATTGTTCAGGTATAAGAAATGTAAAATCACTCCAAACAAACACACTGTAAACATCGGTGAGATGTTTAAACGCTCGAACACTTGCCTTTCCTCCCATTGACAGCTGGGGGAGCTACAGGCTTTTCCTCTGGCTCTTGAGTTACAAATGACATACACGACAGACGATAAAGTTAATGAGAAAGTGAGCTATTACGATTAGTGTTTTACTTCAACACACAGCTCCATTCTAACAGAAGATTACCCATGATAAAACACATTCACGTATCTACCTAAATGAGGACATTCCATACACTTCTATTATTTTTATACAAACCTAGTTACATTCTAACACTAACAGAAAACTAACAGAAACCACACACACACACACACACACACACTTTTGAACTCAACACATACATTTTAAATTTAAGATAGCAAAACATCAATTTTTATTTTCAAGATGAAAACCTTTGCTGCTCATCAGATTAAACACGGAACATAATAAAGTCACACATTACAGCGTAGCATACTATTATGTGCAATGTTTATAAATGCATACTGCACACTGTCTCACATAAAACTTAGTAGAATGCAGCACACAGCGTACACTGCACAGTATGCAATAAGCAGTATTGTTCAGTTCCAAACATCTTTCACACTGACACACCTGCCACAGAAGCCTGTTGGACAGGAGATGGAGCTGTTGATGGTGAGGGAGTAGGAGGGGCCGGGACAGAGGGAGGAGCAGGGCTGGAAGGGGGAGTGGCATGTGTAAGAGGAGGAGCATGTGCAGGAGGGGAAGGGGCGTGGGCAAGATAAGGAGGTGCAGGAGGTGGATCAGGGGCGTGGGCAGTGGAATGTGCAATGGTAGGACCAGGTACAGGAGTCTCCATTCCCACGTAGGCTTTGAAGACAATGAGAACAAAACGATTTGAGAGACAAGGTTGCAGAGATTGAGAAAAAGAAACAAAGTGGTCACATGGGAGACCTTTGTAATTAACAATAAGATGCACCAACATTTAAGCTTTTGAAAATTCAGTTTTGGGCTGAAAGGGAAAACAGACCCAAAACCTGGGTGAATTTTAGGATAAAGGATGTTAAATGATATGTCCACCCCAAAATTAAAATTTCCTAAGCCCTATCCCATCCAAGATGTTTATGTCTTTCTTTCTTCAGTCAAAAATAAATTAAGGGATTTTTCTCCATCTAATGCAATTTAACAGGGTTCATCATTTTGAAGGTCCAAAATAACGTTTAAGTGCAGCTTCAAATGCCTCCTCTTGACTGTAGCTGACAAATAAGGGTGCTTGCTTGCTGTCAAGCAAAACCTCATTTTTAGAAAAAATAAAAATGTATATACTTTTTAGCTATAAATGTTTGCCTTGGTCTAGCTCTGTGATAAGCGTCCCAACTCATTATGCACTCATTATGTTGGAAAGGTCATGCTGGATGTCTGTGAATAGCAAGATTTCGACATCCAGGATACACACACGCATAGACCATTTTAAACAAAACATTGACAAGTACATACACATCATGTTTTGAACAGCTCTTCTTCTACAAGCTTGTAAACAATGGAGCATTTCCTCCTTTTCTTGGTTTCTAACGGCAGTTGACAACCAGCGTAATAGATACATTACTGCCACCTTTAGCTCTGGAGTGTGGAACAGAGTTTACATAACGCGTGAGCTCAGTGATGCGCATTGTAATGTTTTCCTCAAGAGCCTTAATATCTTATTGACAGAAGAAAAAACATCTTGGATGACAAGTTATCAGATAAAAATAAATAATAAAAATAAATTTTTATTTTGGGGTGGTCATATCCTTTAACATAAACTCTGACAGAGAAATGTGGATGTAAAATTATTTCTAAATAAATTCTATTACTACAGACTATATAACCAAACTACAGTTACCAAACTGCATTATCTCTTCCTACTACCCTTTAATTTTTACTTTAACATAAGTTTTATCTCAACATTATAAGCTCAAATAATATGGTTATAATAGTTGTAACAGAATTACCAGCCATTGTTTCTGTGATTTGGGGAGGTACATGGGGTGGGGCTGGAGACTGTGAAGCCCCTCCCACTGCATCATGCATTTAAGAAGAAACGAAAGGAGAGAAAAAGTATGTATGAGATGCGAGGATGAGAACAACAGAAGAAGACGAGAAAGGGGCTAAATTAAACAAATCTGCAACCAATCTACTCTAAAAGTAGCAAATGCAAAGTGCTTCTTTTCCAAATCCACTAAACTAAGTTACAATCGCCCCAAACGCAAATACAATCATCATGCCATACAAACTGCATGTTTAGAACCTTTCCACACTTTAGATACATTTAAAAGGTTTAGAAAAACAATATGTGTTCCAATTCACACTGAGGAAGTTGGCAGAGAGCAGGGGGAGGATCTTGAGGCTGAGGTATCACCTCTGTTCCTACTTCATTGGTTGTTCATTGATTCCAAACAAATTAGAAAACAAATCCAGTTTCAAGAAAACCAAATAATTGTTACTACTGAATCATTACCAGTCCTTAAAACAGCCTGAAAAAATAGTTCACCCAAAACATAATCAACCATTTAAAGGAATAGTTCACCCGGTGAACTCTGCTTTAACTGACCTTTTTTTGATTTTTTACTTGCTGTCAGTTGCATTGACATTTTTAGATGTCAACAAATTTCAATTAGGGTATACAGACATTGATAGACATGTTTAGCGATTCATCCAGACACACACACACACACACAAAATACACAGACTACATAGCAAACATCTATAATAATGCTTTAAGAGGTTCAGCACAAACATGCTTACAGCACAAACTAATGCTTTCGTTATCTACACTAAACAAACATCAAAAGCAAAGCCAGTGACAGGTAAAGTTTACAGACCAAAGCTCAACAGGTTTAGTTAAACAGAGTGTATGATATAGCTGTAATTACAGAGACTGAGACAAGGATAAACACAGAAGCCATTTCTTACAGACCTTCATAAGGCTCAGTCATGCCTTCACCATCTTCTGGGAAAAAGGTTGACAAAAGCCATGTTGCATTATATAAAGAAACTAACTTGAATAATAATCTACAGTATATACAGTGCCCCTTGACAATTACTTACACACCAAAGCAGATATAAAAAAAACTCAAACAAACAGAAAAAATGCGAAATGAAACAAGGCTGGTTCATCTACTCACTTCTGTCCATGGAACCCTTTGGTGGGATCTGAGGTAGCTGCCGACCTTTCCTACTTGATACTGGTGTGCTAGTGGGACTTGTTTGGACCGATCCAGTTCGTGGGTTTGCCCTGCGGGTACATGGTGTGTCAGTAACAAAGATAAAGTGTTATATCTGAAGACTGGTTAGTGGTTGAATCATACACCTGCTAAGACTACAGCAGGTCATGCTGGTGAGAAAATACTAATAACTTTAAAAAATAATAGGGTCAGAAAACATACTGCACATGAAGTTATGCTATTTTGTACTATTACACAAGTCAGTATTTGGCACAGTTTTTTCAAAGTTTGGCACAAAGCAAAAAGGAAGCAAAAATATTTGATGAAATATATAAGTAATATAAGTAATCAGCATTTTTAGTTTTACACAGCAACCTATAAAACTCCAGGGCTGAATCTTTTGCTACCTATCAAGAGCATATCCAGGTTATATATTTACCCAAAATCAAAAGGAAAGGAATGCACACTACTATTAAAAGTTAAGGCATTAAGGGAATTTGCATTAACTAACATTAACAAAGACTAATAAATGTTATTTTATGTTAGCTAATGCATTCACTAATGTTGATCATCATGACAACAAAATTCGTCTATGAACCTAATGGTCATAAACATAATCTTCAGTTAATTTATGTAAAATTATTATAATTGTTTTGGTAAAATTTGACCAAGACAACTCTTGACAGATTTTGTTAGATTCACCCTTGGTGAAAATAATAATAATTATTTGAAAACCACCAATCTAATTCCACATATCTACCATATAAAAGCATGCATTTTAATTGATATGTCACAGTCATGTGCATTTTAGTCACGTTAATAAATGTGTATGTTTAAAATGCACATGGACTCCATAGTAAACACAATGATCTTTCAAGCACCTTTTGAGCTGAACATCACATTTGGTTTCCAATGATATTCCATGTGGCTTACATTTTTGTAATAAACTGTGGCATGTTCAAGAGCAACTGTGTCTCTTGCACCAGGTAAACTTCATGCACAAATAGGAACGTTTATGTAACATTCCTTGTGACTTATGATGTAACTGGCACATCATGAGTCAAAAGGGTTAATGGCATCTCAAAAGGAGTGAAGTCAGCACCAGGACAGGCACTTTGACTGCTAAAGCTGCAAGAAAAGTGAAAAGGCCAACAGCACATGAACTCATAACAGCCCATAACTCAAAGCAAAAACTGTTTAACTACAAATAATGTTAGTAAAAAAAAAAACAATTAACAATTACTATAAGAAATTAAACTGTACGATGCCAGGTACACACCATTATATCCCAAGATAATATAACAGGTGTGTCTATAATCAAAGTTAAAAGACGTTAGTATCATCTTCACTACTTTTCACTATATACTGTATATAAATGAAGATAAATTAAAAACAGCATCGTTACAACAGGGTTAAAAAAAGAGGAGTGGAGGATGTGAAGAGGGGCATTCCAGGTGACAGGAAGCAGAAGGCATGGTTTCGTTTAGTGGATTAGTGGTTTGTTATGATTGGTCTGGGTCACCTCGTTAAGGCGGGAGAGGGAGGGGCAGATCTCCCTGACGGTAATGATGGCATGGATCTCATGTAGCCAGAGTCGGGCCGCTCAGACGAGCGGGAGCGGGTGTAGACTTGACGCTCCATCATGGGACACTGGTCAGCTGATCTGGACCTGAAATGGTCATGCCTGTCCACCATGCTGCGGCTATACCTGCAGGATGTTAGTCAACAACAGATGCTCAGCCCCAGTTCATTGTGGGATGTCAGGGCTTGAAAAACTGTAATCCCATACAGCTGGTTAACCACATTAGGTCCTCGTGCTGAGTAGCACTAGTTCCTGTGAAATGAAGTTATCTTAACAAAGATAAAGCTAAGGCCTATTAGTCAAACAGAACATAAACCAATCAGATGTTTCAGCATTGACTGCTTAAATAGTCACCAGTACATAGTAACACACAAGATCATCATTTATTGGAGAAAACATGGGATTACATTGTAACCCTGGTTCTCTGGGTGAAAGACTACCGTTCCACATATGTATTGGATTATAACACCACTCATAGCATGTGACGTGGATTCTCTGTAAAAAAATAATTAAAACCAATGTACAGATGATAAACACCTGGCTATAAAAGGCATGATCATGTACATCACTTCCTCTAATAAAACGTGTCTCTGAGCAACAGTCAGGTGGAGAGATTCTCTTACTCAGAGAATCACGGAAATGGGTGGAACAGCACTCCCTAAACCTGTGACAGAAGATCCTGTTTGTGCTGAAGTTCCAGGGATACACCTACCAGAGGTTATATGTCTAAGAACCATGGCATGTGGGGCCACAGTGAAGCCTCAAGAAATAGCTTGACTAATTCTGCCTGTATCCTTCATTGTAGAGGTGGAAGTAGTCCGAATGGATGAATGCATACAGGACACCATGATGCTACTCCTGAAACAAGGCATCACTCACCAGGGGTGCCTGCTTCATCTCTAGTGAGAAAAAGAGAGGGATATGGGTAGATTCCCAAGAGGTAAACAGATTGACATCTACCATCTCAAAATAACCCCAGATGGTCCTCACAACATCTGGATAGAAATGCCACTCTACTGGCCGAAGAACCCCCTTCTTGACACAATGTCTACTGTTTGATTTTGTAACCCTGGAATATACACTGCCTTCAGTAAGAGGAGACAAGGTTGTGCCTAAGTGAGGAGGATGTGAGGAGGGTGCTGCCACCACCTTGCTGGTACTCAATAGGACATGATGACTTTCCAGGTGAGGTAGGAAGTAGTCCAGAGCTAGATGAGTGGCTTTCAGCTCCAATACACTGATGTGCTAAGATGTCCAGGGAGGTTCCCAGGGGCCACTGTCCCATGCATCATTGAGTACAGCACCCCAGTCTCTCAAGAAAGCATCTGTTGAAAATAGTTGAAGCCTCAGAACAGATTCAACTAAGAGCCCTTCATGGTGTTGCTTGGTTCCGTCCACCAGTAAAGAGTTTTCAGAAGTCTCCTTGTGACAGGTACCATGCACATTAGATCTTTCTTTGGGCAGTGACCTGACCTCAGTAAACATCTCTGGACAGGACGCATAAATAAGAGTCCTAAAGGGATTATCTGAGCAGCTGCTGTCATAAGAACCTTCTCCACTGAACCTTTTGAATAAACTGAAAAAGGAAGAGACAGGCCACATGAGACTGATGGCACTCCATTTAAACCTCCATGCTCAGAGAGTCCAGGTTCATCCCAAGAAACTTGGTCCTTTAAGACAGTCTAAGTCTGCTTTTTGTTTTGTTCAGATGAAGCCCTAAGTTCTGAATGTGATCAATGACCAGTCCTACATGCTGAGAACATGTTTTCTTTGACTATGTGCACATCAGTCAGTCATCTAGATTATTAACTATTCTTACCTCTTGATGGCCCAGGGGAAGCAAGGCAGTGATAGTCTTACAACTGGCCTCAGACACCTCTGCGGATAATAACACTGGGCTACAGTATGGATTCATGTTGAACGATGATACTTGCTGAGCTTGAGCCCTCAAGGTGGGAAGCAAGGTCTTTAACCTGTTAGGGTACGGCAGCAACTGTGGCAGCTACATCCTGTCTAGCACACTTTGGTTTAATAGTACTGGTGGAAGTACCATCACATTTGTGTCTAAAGAACTGCCAATGAGCCATTCTTGTATGAACTGAGGGGATAAAGCAGTTAGCACAGTCTTCTGGTTGCCCATAGCCCTGCCATCTATACTCCATACCAAGAGGTGATATACAGAAGTCATGGCCACTCACTTTAGACATATTGCAGAAAAACGTTTCTTTTTTTACTCTCTGCACTGACTCTATCACACAGAGAGATATATTGTACTGTGATAGGATGAGGGTCAGTAACATTACGCAAACACGTAAGTAACCCGATGCAACCCTGCGTTGTTATTTATTGCTGCTTTTTAATCTATTCTTAATCTAATTTAAAATCTAACCGCATTTATACATTGTTACGCTATGATGGAGAGTAGCTGCAAAATGAATACAATATATTAAGATCTCTATACAAGCAAACATTTTCTGGAACAGAAATTTTGCACTGACACATGCAAAAGCAAATACCAGTCAGGCAGGCAACAAATTGAATGAACAGAGAAAGTATTGATAATTCAATACATGCATCATAACACATGAAATTAGAGGAAGTGATGCGCATGATTATACCTTTATTTGCCAGGTGTGTATGAACTGCCCATTGGTTTTAATTAGTGTCTTACAGAGAATCCACATCACATACCACAAGTGATGTGATAATCCCATACAAATGTGGCGAGATAGTCTCTATATGATAGAGAACAAAGGTAATAAATAAACAAAATAAACAAGATATACGAGAAATAAAATGAGAGATTTTATAGCTCCAGGAGGCTGCTGTAAAAAATACAAGCTATGGGAAGTAAACACATTATACACAACAATGAGCCCCATGACTACGGTCTAATCTGCTTCTATATTTTTTTAAGACAACCTTTGTGACCACACAATTTAACCACATTACCTGAGATCTTCTTCAGAGTGCTCATGGTTAGCTGGGAACTCTGGAATATGGTCCTCTCTATGGAGGCACATGAGAGAAAAACAAAATACTACTGAATCTGATATTCTTTCCTCCAGGAAATTACAGCTGCTGGGCGATTCTGTTTTTAAGTGTAAACATATAAAGTATTATGTCATAAAACTGAATAGACTTTGACGTGTAAAATATTGCATACTGTCTATGCTGTCAGTGTTCCTGTAGCTCAACTGGTAGAGCATTGCGTTAGCAGCGTAAAGGTTGTGGGTTCGATCCCAGGGAACACAAGTACTGATAAAAAAAAATGTATACCTTGAATTCACTATAAGTTGCTTTGGATAAAAGCGTCTGCCAAATGAATAAATGTAAATGTCTATTGTGAAAATTAGTTAACTGTATTTGCTAGAATGTTCTAGGCCTAGACCTTTTAGGTGTTTGCTAATGTGTTTTGGGTGCTGCTTATTAGCCAGAGGCAAAGATAAAGCTGTCTAGGAAGTGACATGTTTTTGTCAGATATGGTGACCCATACCCGAAATGTGACCTCTGCATTTAACCATCACTGGTGAGGAATGAACACACACTGCAAGTCATGAACACACACACACACTGGAGCAGTGGGCAGCTATCACTGCAGCACCCGGGCAGCAATTGGGGGTTTGGTGTCTTGCTCAAGGGCACTTCAGTTGATACCTGCCGGCACTGGAATCGAACCAGCAACCTACTGATTACAAGCCTGACTCACTAACCAGTAGACCACAACTGCCCCCATAATATAGGCTTAATACAGGATTAATATAAATTAATATAAAATTAGGGGATGTTTTTCCCATCATTGTTATCCATTGTCAAGTGCGATCACCAAACTAATGGTACACCATTATTTAAATGGTTTTGAATAGGTTGTAGTTAAGTTTAGGGTTTATTCAGCAATGGTTAAGTCATGTTTGCCATATGTATCTAACAAAGCTCGTGCAAATGGTTAAATCAAGGAAGTGTTACTGAAGTCTGTAGAACCTGGCAACATTTTTTACATCTATGTTGTGTTGAGGCTGAAAGTTACAGGCAACAACAGGTCATAGCACAACTACTACTGCAACTACTGCTACTATTCTAATTCAAACTAGATTCTGCACTGAATAAAATAATCTAGTGGCATTTAATCAAGCAATACCTTTCTGTATCTGTAGATGGTTCAATTTCTATCCTGGGGCATGTCCTACTGAATAAACCAACTTCAACATGTTAATGTTGTTAGATCTTTAGTGTGCTCAGTACCAAACTTTCAATGTAATCTCAGTATTCCTTTGCTTGAAAAGACAAGATTACTAATCGAGAAAGAAAAATATTGATTGTTTTTCCCACCACAACTGACCCAAAAGGCCTCTGTGGGAATATAAATTAACCTTCTATTTCTGGCAAATAATAACTCATGGAAACAAAAAAGGACATTTTGTGGTCTTCAGAGAGCCTTACCTGTAGTCCCCACATGTTCCATTGATGACATGATTGGGCCATGCAGGAGATACATGATTGGGCCCATTGTAATATCTTTTAAATCGAGCATGAGGATTAACAGATTGAAATAAAGAAATGAATGTATGATTAGAAGCTGATTGACAGCGATGAACATGATTATGTCTGTAGCTACAGAAAAATTTCACCTTAACTGTTATAACCTAGATTTAACTGCTGTATGAAAACAAATCCAAACTAACATAAACGAACATATTTTACCTCTCAGGAGATTCAAACGAGTCATTGTAGGCTGAAATTTGTCTATCCCTCCTCATTTTCCTGAATATAAAATAGCACACAATCAGTTCTACATGCTAACATACTAATTTTTACAAGTAAATCTATAATACCCTAAATGTGCCATTGATTCACAAATATTTTTTGCAGTGTTTTAATGTGATGTTGGTTATCTTGAAATATTTTAGTAGAAACCTTGAAATCTTTTTCATTATCATGTTTTTCAAGATTCGTAAGATATGCAGTATTTGTTTTTCCAGAGATTACATTTAATTTATTTCTAATAATTTTATAACTCGTCCAATACAAATTTTGCCTAAGAGATGAATAATACAGTACCACAAAACATTTAGCTTGTTAAGGAGAAGTGTGTGATTTTTTTCCTAGCAGTCTGACTTTTTGTTGACAAGCTTTTATTGCCTTCTCATAGACTTTACAATAAATAAGAAACTTTGTTATATCTAGTTGGTATTTTGAGGCGCACCCCATGGCTTTAAGAGAGAGCAGCTTGCCCTGGTACCAAAGAACCTAATGCTTCCATCTGCAAAAAGGGCGCAACCTCAGGTCCTCAGGCATGATTTATATAGACTGTCTGTGTGGATTAGAACATGGTGGCCCCTGAGATCTGGGAGGAAGTATTTCATGGCTAGAAACACAGCCATCTTCTCCAGGCAATTTATGTGGCAAGAAAGATGATGACTTGTCCACAGACCCTCTCACACAAAGCGGTCCTCCATGGCCGCACTCCAACCTGTGAGGGATGCATTGATTTCATAAACGGGACGCTCCCAGTATCAGGTCTTGGGACAGGAACCATGGCTTCTGAGAAGGTAGAGAAGGTATATGAACTCTGATCATGCGAAATGGGTTTTCCCATTAGCTGTTGCTAATCTGACCTCAGTCAGAAAGGCTCAACTCTAGGTGTGACATTGTAGTCTCTAGATATTCATCAGGTCTCTTCTAAAGTGTGTGCCCTTTTTCACAATAGCACATTTTAAAAAGCAAACAGTACGCCTCTCCTTAACAAGCATATCATTCATGTGGTTGTCAAATTCACTACTTGGGGTTTTCTTCAAATGCTGAGATGCTTACAGGGATTACTATTGAAATCATTTTCACACTGGAAACAATTGGTCTAGATGTGAATCAATGACGCCTTAAAGCTTCTACAAAGCAAAACTAGTTGGGTCCACCCAGGCCTGCTTCCAGAATCAAATCACTTGCTCACTAACATGGATTGTGGAATAAATTGAAAGAGGGGCCATATTTGTAACCCAACAAACATACTAACTTTAATACTGACACCAGAGACAGCAGCAGGAATATAAGGCTGCTGTCATTTTAAGACCTAATGCATGTTTCCAAACAGTACTGACAAACATCAGATGTCTTTTCCTGCTGTTTATGCTCATAAATAAAAATGTTTATTTGAATACTCTAAACAGATATTTAGCAAAAACTCGCATTATGTATGTACATTAAGTGTTTTATGTCACTAAATAAACTTTTGAAAACCATCATCTGTCAGATTGCAATCGTCCTCATAATGCGGCACTTCACTACAACACAGCCGAGCGTGTCTGTGTGTAAAGCGTGGCAGTAGCGATTCTGACAGAAAGTAGAGCTAGTTGGCTCTGTCTTGTCATTAAAACAACACACTCACCCTTAGTTAATCTAGCACGAAAGACATAATTTATTACACTGCAGTGGGAAAGTGTGGAGTTGAACACACAGCACACACTCCCTTTGGGAAATGATGCTTTTGGATTACTGCCATACTGGAACATTATTACGCATGCTATCCTCTTGAGAGGACTGTAATAGCTCCAAATCATATACAATAATTGCACAAAGCTGTCTCAATGAGCGGAAGAATGACACTATGGTTGCGTTCTATGTTTCGATGTGTTTTTTCACCGCAGTACCATCCAATAGTTAAATGTTTAACTATTGGATCCAATACGTTTGTGCAAAATAACCAATAAAATTGTCTCCTTTTCCACTCTAAAGCTCTCTGAAAATAATCCTAATCTACACTTTATAAAATCCAGAACAGCGACCTGAAATCTAGAACATAAACCTAAAAAAGTTTGAGAGGAATCACTATCTTTTCTATTTAGAAACACTACAATGGACACAAGGTTGGGAGTGGTTTACTACTTCTGTAGTTTACTACCTGTCCACGCTATTGTAAGAGCCTTCTGAGTATGCACGGGCCATCTTAGTGGAGTGAAGTAACCTGACTGCATCTTCTCGATAGAGAGGGTACATACTATAAATCACAACAGAAAGTAAGAATGCATTAAAAGGCAGGTGAGACAAGCGGACAATACGTAAATGTGGCTCCTTCTCTCTCTCTTTTATGGCCACTTCATCCCTGAGAGTGGCTTACAGAGGGCAAAGGTCACCCAGAGGGCAAAAGAAAAATCAACACTATCATTTATGCATTTATCATTTATGATTGGATAGAATGGGAAGGCATGTGGGGGGGCAAGATAGATTTAACACAACGGCACACTAAGGTATCAGAATACCTGGGGTCCTGGATGGGGTCAGCAATTGGCTGTCTGTGTCTGGTTTGAGGAGGGAGGGTAAGATACTGGTTACAAGCATAGGGAGCAAGGAACAGAAACATGGTTTCTGGAACTATTCAGCATAGAGCAATGGAGAGATGACAAGCTCACATTGTAGAAAAGAATGCTAGCAACACCAAGGTCATGGGTTCAATCCTCAGAAAAAGCATATACTGAGCAAATGTTAAACTTGCACTGTAAGTTGCTTTGGATAAAGGCTTTAATAAAACATATCAATGAAATGATAAAAGAAAGATAGAGAGGCAGGGATGGGTGAATAAAGAAAGAAATTAAGAAGACATTCGGTAAGAAAAAGGGATCGATACAGGGCCATCGGTAAAAAAAAATGAAATGGGAGGCACACATTGTGTTCTGCTTGCACAGAATGAACATTCTCTCTGCACTGAAGGCACATTATATTTTCCTCATCGAATTTCTGAAATCATGTTAACTGAAAAGATGAAAGAATATGCAGACTGTCCCATTTGTTCCTTCTATCAGGATCTTTAAAAACCAAACATACTGTAACTGTTTCACAGGGCTTTTGAGGGCATCAGTATAGAATCGTGTGAAGATCAGACCCACAGCAGATTGAGGATGTATTAATACACACCTGTCTGGTGAGTATCTGTCTTCAGACAGCCGATGACGGGGGCCGTACAGCGAGTGTCCTCCTCTCACACCATGATCCAAACTTCGACTGGAGGTGAGAAAAACAAGAATCTTTATGAAGTAACTTTCACTGTGAACCAACATGTGCACTGCTAGTCCCAAAAGTGCTAGACAGACTTCAGTGTTATTTCAAAGTGTTATTTAAGAATGATAAAGAAGTGCCATATTTTTAAAACCATGCCCCTGGTATAAATGCCTCATTACCTGACATATATTATTAAAACAGGCATCCTAAGCAGACAGACCTATCACTGTGACAGTTCTAAGCTTGACATTCGGTTGGCATGTCTTTGGAGGGTGGGGTTATAAAGAGAGACTGTGTGTTTGAAGAGATGAGTCCGATTCAGTAGCCAAGGCTGGCAGAAGTTAGCAAGATGGCTAACATCACTTATTTAGCAGAGAAACCACTTAATTAAAAAATACGTAAACGTACAAGGTAGATGTACAGTCTATGTGTAAAATCTGTTTAAATAAATACTGGATTAAAGAATTAAAAAACAACAGTGTGAAACAGTTACAACATTTTTTTTGCACAAGTTACCTCTGTGGGGGAGGAACACTGGGTGACCGTGAACGTGTGCGTATCATGTCCGATCGTGAACAGTGATTGGACGACATAACCTGCTCAGGTACAGACAGCGTGGAGCTCTGAAAATCCCTGCCATTGTGCCGGTAATCTGAGGTCAAACAGCAACAGACAGGTTAACACACAATATTACCTTCACTGAAACAAATACAACACCATTTTACCCTTCAATACCATCAACATGCTATTACACGACAACAGCCAAATGAAGATGTAACGGCTTACAGGGTTACACACTTAACTAGATCTGTATTTGCATAAAGAAAATCTGCAAAAGGATAATGTTAAAGATGAGATTTTAGGTTTGGCTCCGTGTACATAAAATTATGTTTACTGTTGACTAGAAAATCAAACATAATTTAACACCCTCTTAGCAATGTAAAGTAAGTTATGATGTTTAAAAAGAAAGACCAAGAAATAAAGACCAATCACAAATCAGTATGCAAATAAATGCATTAAAGACAAATCCCAATTCAACCTGTAAATATTACCTTGTTGTTAAGTTTAAATAAGGGAAACAATATGTTCGTGAAAGAAAACAAGTAGTATTTTGAACATAATTAGTGACAGAAATGGCACATTTGAATTGAAATATATCTGTATGAGACTATGCTGAACATGATGGCACGCCGGCTGCATGTCAATGACACAGAATGTCATTAGTGATGTGTGATATGTGTTATGTTGTCTGTCATGACGCTGGTCACGAGACATGCGAGAAGCATATCTCTTTGCTTCATAAGACATTTATTAACCTCCTGGAGTTTGTGATATGGAATTGAATGAAAGGCATTGAGGACATGTGTTAATAGTTCTGTTAGTACAGTGTGAATGCTAAATCAGGAAAAGACTGAGCTGTACCTGAGATAACACCAATCCCATCCTCACAGTCATAATCAGAGAACTCACTGTCACTGACTCTCTGTGACCCTGACAGAGAGAGAGAGAGAGAGAGAGAGATTGTGATGGTCAATATGAGGAAATACCCCTTTAACATGATGGTTCAGTGTGACAGTACAACAGACAAACACACCAAAACATATAATCATAGCTGGTGTTAGTGGTGCATCAGTTTGCACTATTTGTATAACAAATATTTATTATAAATTTGAAATAAGGTTGTTGATGTCATTTGTTTAGTTTAACACTGTAAATATTTAAAAGATTTAAATCCTGAGAAACATTTAGTAAAATGTATACGTAAATATTACTTTTACTAAATATTTACTAAATGTAAATATTACTTTTTGTTACAGTTTCGGGTAGCAATTTACAGTGTCTTTGTTAGACATTTTATATTTACTTATTATAGTAATAACAGTAAATTATACATAATTGCATGCAACTATCCCTAAACCAAATCCTGATCCTAGCCTTATAATTAGTTCATATTGAAAGGTTAGTTCAACCTAAAATGAAAATTCGGTCATTCATTGAAACGTTGCAATGTTACAATTAATTACCATTACTTTATAATAACTGGCTTAAATTACTATGTATGTACAAAATGTACAAGTTTTATACAATGTACTTGTGTACTTGCACTTGTACTTGTTGTTATGTAATAAACATTGTAAATCCACTCTTCACCTAACCTTAAACCCACATCTAACCTTCCACACACTGTATATACACAATAAATACAGTATTAAATGCTTTTTTAATTTTATGTATATAAATTGTAGTTAAAAATGCTAATTGAAATCATATAGACCACATATTCTAATGAAATACAAACAAGAAACGTACAAACTATTCCTTCACAAATAAACAAAAATTAGTCTTACAGACCCAAATAAACAATGTTATGTAAATACAATGAATGAATAAAAGTAAAGTTTAATAGCAAGCCCGCACAGAACCGCAGAAAACTCATCAGAATTCAGCGGAGTGTAGCAGCTGCCACTGACATGTATACAGATCTCACAAGCGCTGTGTGGGGGAGGCTGTGCTGTTGCTCTGACAGTGATGTAATAAAAGCAGCACTAACAACTGATGCCGTTCACCACAAAAAGCAAGTTTATCGTAAAAATGGTTAAAAATCATAATACACACTAAATTCATCACGAGAATGTAAAAATACATTGTATAGATCTTTCCTTTTGCTACAATATATCAATATAAACAATAATATCCATAATAATCTAAATTTACATACAAATAAAATTATATCATCTTGACATAAACATTGTCTGTTAGTTTAATAAAACTTAATGCTAATTTGGTGTATTCAAGAGTCTAATAACAGTCAATCAATCAATCAATCACAAAACTTCTCTGTAAGCTTTTCAATAAATGAACTGAATGAAATCTGTTTTCATCTTCGGTTAAATGCATTTTATGGAGACTAGTATGAATTAGACTTTTACAAACGTTTGGGGACTGTTAAGGGGTGAAGTATAATAGAATGTGATTAAATAATATTTGAGACTAAGCTCAGTTTAAGTTTTTCTTTAAATTTTGCTTTTATGTGTCTATTAAATCAATTAAACCTCTATTTTATTTTAATGCTAATTAAATAGAATACTCTCAGCTCTTTCTAACACATTTAAAACTATTTTACAGAATTGCAGTGATTTTAAAAACAATTCTATGCAGAAATAGCAAATCAAGTCTGGCAAGATTCTGTCTGGCTCCCTGTGAGGGTTATGCTGGTTTGGTTAGGTCAGAAACCAGCAACCGTTAACAGAAAGATCTGTGAGAGGCTGAGAAAAGGCATTAGCAGCCCACAGCACATCCACTCAGAAATTATCATAAACTGGAATAAACTGGTCTGAACTGGTGGTCAGGCCTGAAGTCAAGCCGAATGTGAGGATGTGTGTCAAGAAGCAGCAGCGATGGGCATTAAAGATCTCCATGCAAGCTGTGTGGAACAGTGTAGGGTTTCTGAAGGTGTTTGAGGAGATGTAGAGAGGGTGCAGGGTGGAGAACTCACTGGAGTCACACAATAAGCAATCACATGCTATCTGGGGCAAGCAAGTTCAAGTTACCTGAGTTGTAATAATACGGCCCCTTGTCTGGACATGTGTGAATGGATTGACAGAGAATAATATTGTTTTAGGAAACAAAACATGAAAACAGAAAACATATCAACAAAAACAAACATAAAGACACATACTACAAAAATGTGGTTTCCAAATTAAAAAGGGCAGAGATTTCATATTTTCTTATATTTTCACTGTGTAAATAAAAATAGCTGTTTCAAATCTAGTGAGCTGCCCAACTGAGCAACATTTTAGGCGTTACAGAATCTAAACTACAAAACTACTTCAAACTATATCTGCTTCTTTAAAAGTTATCTAAGGAGGCATCACATTCATTGTTTATCAATAAGGCAATCCTACAAATTACTGTGATGCATGTTTTATTTAGTGCTGAAAATATATTGGATTACAAATACACACTATTCATTATGTTATGTTTTCAGGTGCTTTTTAAAGTATAGAGCCGTTAGCTTATTAGCATGCTAATGTGAGACTACTGGAATGGACAGTAAGTTTCTCATGTGCTTCATAGTTTGTTAATTTTTTATGGGGTGTGTGAGTGACAAATAAATTAAACTGCTGTTTATAAAGACAGCGAGAAAGCTCACTAGGGTTTGGAACAGAGCTTATATCTTGTAAACAACATTATTCTTGAGAGGCCCTCATTGGTTGGGTGATGTGATATGACTAAGCAGATTGTGTTTGCATTCATTAAGTGCATGTACATACTCTGTAACCTGCGTGTCGGGCTTTCTCCGGGTAGAAGGCGTCTCTGCGTGTAAGGGGAGGGGTTGGGCAGTGGCATAGAAGACATGTCGTGGGTTTGTAGCTTATACCAGTGAGGTTGATCATCCAACAGTGCCATCTCCAGCTCTATGAGAATCTACACATGCATAAATAGATATAGATCTCATTTACATTTATGGATTCGGCAGACGTCTTAATCCAAAGTAACACACAGTGCAACTGTGTACATTCTTATCTGTCAATGCATTTCCTGGGATTCAAACCCATGACCTCGGGGTTGTTAATGCCATGTTAGTTTACCAGTTTAGCTGCCAGATCACTAATAGGTTTTGGGTAAAATTAGTTTGCGCAAAATGTCTCTGATTACTATAGGAAACTTGGTTTCCTGACAGACAGGAACAGGACTTTGCATCAGAAGCTGATGTTATGGGCAATACCTTCCTTCCAAACCCTCCCTGAAGTCTTACTGAATAACACCAGTGCAGATAAAAATCTCACTGGCTAATGCTGAATGAGGGCCGTCCACCACCATTATAAAATGTGCCATTCAAACTAAGAATCTTTTTTAAATGAATAGCCATAGCTGATCTGAGCTGATATCCTGACAGTGTATGTCTTGTTCCTGTCTCTCAGGGAACCAAGATTACGATAGTAACCAGAGACGTTTCCTTTCAAGAATGCTTCAACACCGCTTGAAGCTGATGCTGGGAGGAACTGTATAAAAGAATGCAGTGAGAACAGTGAGGAGCAACTGCACAGGCACACACAACACACTGCATAAGCCAAACACTGCACAACTCCCAAACAATCACATACAAGCTCTAAGCTGCTGGAAAACATGTACAGAAGGACCAATAAACTGTGATACTGATGCATGTGAATGTCGAGTGAACCACTCTCGAAAGGGAACGGAATACAACTGGAACAGACTTAAATGTAAGACTTCTGTAATGATATGTGATGTCTGTCTCATAATTTCATTTAAAATAGTGCTAGACCTTCAGACCTAAAAAACAGCAAGTTTATAACATCTAGTGGTTAATATTATGTCAGATACAGCAGGTGTTTTGCATTACAAGAGCACTCTGGGAAATCTTTAGCACAATCTGCAGTGTTATTAAACACATACAGATCTGAAACACAGACGTTCCCCTCTCACCTCCCCAAGAAACTCGCTCTCCTCCTCTCTGACTCTGGCCTGGTCCCACAGCGTGATCTCCAGCATCCGCTCTCGGAACTCTCGTCTGTGCACTGGTGAGTACATGAACGTCTGGTTCCACTTGGGCTCCAGGGATTTTTTCACTGTTTTTGTTCTCCGCTTGCTTTTGTCGCTGAGAAGGGCAAGTTACAGAGCTTAAGTCACCCCAAAATCACAACTAATAACAAATGCGTTTCTCATCAAGAAAATGAGGACTATTGTAGCACAAGATTTGCATTGTGAACACATTCCTTCCCAAATTCTCATTAATATAATGTGTCCTTTTGTTTCACTTTTGAGGGATTTTCTGTGCTTATCTCGGTGAGGTTTCTCATTAGATTTTCATTATCATAACATCATATCTTTTACTGTATGCAGTAAAACTATTCTGTTTTCAATAAATCAGCAATAATTTAAAGCTGCATTACAGAACTTTTGTCTCTCTATCACCATCTGTAACTTTTTAGTTTAAAATGCAAATTATTATTTAATAACAACTTTGCAAGCTTATAATAATGAATTTGAGATGTTGGGTCTTGTTTCAGGGATAATGTCAATTTGGCTTCATTTGACTTCAGCATACGTAAAGTAACCTGCGATTTTATGTTTCAAACAGAGGTGGTGCTAGAGAGGCAGATATTACAGACTGCAGTTTAAAAGTTTCAATTCTGAGAATCTGCTATGAAAACAAGCTACAAACGTTCCACCATCCTCAGCCTCACACACATCTTTCTGTTTATGGATGTGAACTAATTATACAGACAAATGACACCAAAAAAAACATACCTGCCAGCTCAAATTATAAAGCATTATTAAAAACTTAATGTAAGGTAAGGAGAGCATTTTGAACATGATTTATGTAATTGCTCAAAAACTGCTTATTTTTAACCAGAAAAGTTGTGCATTGCAGCATTAATGCAATACAAGAAATGCTGCTATAATGTACAAATATTATTTAAATAAAATTCTCTTTTGCTCTATTATAATTTTGAGTGGAAATAATAAAATGCTTACTGCGTAAATAAAGGGCTGTTCTAGGCTAGACATTTTGTCAAAGTGTTTTATGAGATTTACTCAACATTTTATTTAATGGTTCTCAACAAATGAGCTGACATCTGAGCTTTCACGTGTACCTTCTGTCAGGGAGGAAGTAGATTTTGACGTAGGGGTTTCTAGGTCGCCCATCTTCTCGTGCAGGCAGGTCTTTGGCTCCCAGGATTGTAACAATAAGTTGATGTCCCACTTTATCATACCAGAGCTTCACCTGCAGGAACAGATCAACTCTGTTAGGAGGTCTGCAGGGAGAGGTCACCCCAGAGGGGCTTCGGGCACACCTGCAGAAGCCCCTGATGCACGGCTGGGAGCATTGCATGCTTAGCAGAACTCTACTACAGCAGTGACAGCAATAATAGACACAAGCTAAAACAAGACGGCTACTTCTCATTATCTAAGCCTCAAACACAAATGCTAGACAACTCTAACTTCAGGAAAACTATTTGTAAGCATTGGATTATGTGGTTTGCTATAACAATGTTTAAGGATTTTTGATGTTAAAAAACTATTACATACTAATAGTTACTGTAATAGTAATAGGCACATACTAATATATTTCTACAGACAGCATCTGTGGTATGCCATCAATTACCACAAAATTATCATGACTCTTTGTAAAAACAAACAAAGATTTACAGTACTTGTTTACAGTAATGCACTTACAAGGGAAGTCTATTTGACATTTTTTTGAATAAATGTTAAAATATGCATATGTAAGTTGTTTTGTGGCTAAAATATAGCTACAAGACAAACAACATTCATGTTAACAGAGGGCTGGTTTTAGGATAGGGCCAGAGGAACCTCAGTCCCACAGCCTTAAGCTGTCAGTGGCCTCCAAAGCCTTGAACCTGCAATGTCACTATCCACAAATAACTACTGAGATAGAGCACAGAAATTACTGTAAATGACAGAAATCCTACAACCAGACGTCCATGTGTCCCGTACAGCAGAGCCACCAACAACTTTACAGATAATAAACTTTAAATTAATAAACTAGTACTTTTATTATTATGACTGAGCTCTGGTACGATTGTCCAACAGACTTACATTATAATTTCATTACTGTACACTGTTTTTCCTTAGTTGAGAAATAAGACAAAATAATGTATAGAGTCATCAAGAGCATAAAGTATTCAAGTCAAAATATTGCTTTAATGGGGATCACAAACAATTACATGTTAAGTAATTGTTTTTTTTATGTTTTTATTAATTGATTAATTGTTTCCCATTTCATGTTAGGCAGCAAGTGAGAGAGTTTGAACAGCCGTGAGATATAAGCCGGAACATTCCATCTCTTATTGGCTGGCCAGGGGATGGGGGTGTGTCTGCTGTGAGTCTCACCCAATCAGATGTTTCAGACTTAATTGCTATTATTCCCCATAATGTGAAACTTACTTTCAAAGCCCAGCAATTCAAATCAAATAACACCACACAAAGAAAAAGACTGAGCAAAAGAAATCTACAACAAAAATGCCTTAACTCTGCTTAATAAATTAACTTTCATTAAAATCAGATACTGAAATGAAATCGCTTTGAAAGTCTCCGTTGCAGCAACATTGCAGAATGCCAAAGTAAATTGGTTTAATAGATTTAATGCATAGATTTTAAAAATGATTTATTAATTTAATCGTTTTGTGTATATGGGTCTCTGTAACACTGACACTTTGACTTCATAGCAGTTGCCCTTTTCTTTAGCACATCACTGTAAGAAACACACGTCTGTGCTCAATCTTCAGAGAGCGCTTGCTATTCTAAAAATAGTCCAGTACTAATGCATGCAGCAAAAGCAACAGAAAGTGCTCAGGACAGACTGGAGCAATCCAGACCGCTTCCATTGTGAAAAGAGCAGAGAGGGGAGGGCTTCAGTCCAAACAAACTGTACCATTTCATTCTCTTAATGTGACAATATCATTGTCATCATCATCAATAATGTGACAATTTCTGTGTCCTAAGCAATGCATGACATCACTGTTATTCAGTATTTAAAAAAAATTATATTTTAATATTTTATGTTTAATATGGTAGTGAAAATAGAAAATTACTATAAGTAAAATACAAATCAAAACTGTATGTTGTGGGTTGGCTTTATAAATACCTACTTTTTATGTATAACATGATTGACGTATGATATGAAATCAGAAATGTCTCACTGTAAATCAGTATCTGATCCACCTAGTAACCTAGTAAAGATTTGAACTGCAAAAGACATAACAAAACAACAAATTAAGAAAACCAACCCACTAAACTATTATGATGTTTGTATACAGGCCCATCTGATTGCACTTTTATTGGTACAATTTGTTTCAGATATGTTCTTCAATGGAAAATGCAATATCTTGCAATTGTGCCAGTACACAAAGTGTAACCTTCCATTGTAACACAGAGCATAATATTTGATAATACTCATATAACCACACAGACTCTTCTAGGTTGTACTGAAGTAATTTTACTTAAAGAATATGCTTCCAATTTCAATCTAGCTAAACATACTGTAAACAATCCATACGAATGCCAAATATAATTTTAATATCACATAATTCAAATATAATGTTCCATGTTACATGACAAAGAACAAAAATTGTCTGTCAGAAAAGTGTGTAGAATTTAAAGAGACTTTTTCTGTAAACAATTTCAATTGTGCTAAAACATGCTGCATTTACAGGTGAGTGTGTCTCTTTAAACTATATTAAATAGGTATGTAGTCATGCAGCAAATTTCAGGCCTCTGTAAAACGTGTTTAAAATATTAAGCAAAAGTCATGTAATGATGAAATGTGTATTGTAAATGGCATAAAACTTTTGGAAAAAATAAAAACCTGAGGGGGTTTGTAATGTTGCAGGTTGTTCTGCAGTGCATTTTCCAAATAACACCCAGAGAAATGAATGGAGTGAGACTGCCAGAATGAGAACAAAACTGGGCAGAGAAAGAGAGAGAAGTCTGACGATGTTACCTGGACCCTAGGGACAAAAGGCGTGGCTCTTCTACTAAGGCATGGGCTCTGGATAAGCAAAATGAACACAGGAAAAAGCAATAAAACTAAACCAAAACTGCACACACATCAAAACAACCCATCTGAGATGAGATTCAGCCTAACCCTGATTCAGACACTCATACTGTTTATGATTTTAACACTACAGGAACCTCATAGCTGAAACATCTTTATACCAGGATCATGACAGAACCAAAGCTCATGACAGGCCCGAGTAGTGAATAACTTCTCACCTGCTTTATTATATATATCTCATAATAGTCTACGTTTGTAGACAGTTTGATTGGTTCAGGAAATTAAACTGAATTCATTTATTTTTAGCTTTTAGTTTTAGTCACTACTGAGTCCCTTATCTTTTTTAGAACAAAATAATTAGTTTTCACTTCACTGATGTTTTAACTTGCATTATTTTTATTGTATTAATTACAATAAATTCAAACAACTGATTAAAATGTTTCTGTCACCAATCTGGCTTTAATTAAACTACAAGTCTTACTATCTAAAACTTATACATTTATTATAGATGTTGCCCAATGTTTACTTTATTTTCATATCTATAAACTATACATTTCTATAACATACATGAAAACATCAAGTTAAATAGCAACTGAAGCATGTAAAACAGAGAGCATTCAATCTGAATTTGCATATTTGCATTGTTTCTGCCTTAATTTTGGTTATAATTAATATAATAATAAATAATAAAAATCAATAATAAATGTAAACAACACTTCTGTGTGTGTGTGTACATGTCTGTGTTGTGTACTATATCATCTTAAATCTTTCATACTGAGTTTCTTTCTTCCCTGCGGTCCAAACACTGAAACCTGTGTGAAACTCATCTAGATGTTTCAGGCTCATAGTTTAAGGATACTGACAATGCAAATAGTGTAAAATATTCTATATTCTAAATATATACTGTATGCTGCCTCTGTTTTAAACTGTGAACATATAAATATAATATAACATATATAAATACAAATATAACAACTCCAGAAAAACAATATCTGTTCACAGAATCTCTGTTAACTAACATTCTTATCCACCAGTGCTGTGTCAGAACTGACCACCAACCAAGCACACGGGAAAGTAACAGGCCAGAAACTATTAATACATTTCTGCTTCAAGACTCTTTCTAGAGTCCAGACTGGACAGAAACTGAAAGCGTCTGTCTACAATCAGTGACCACAAAGTACATGTAATCCTAACTATCAAATTTCAGAGGTTTAGTTTATTTTAGACATTTAAAAAAGTAGCATCTGAAAAATCCTTTTAATCATATTCAGGAAGTTACCCCCTAAATCCTCAGTCGACCAACCAATAAAAAGCAAAGTCATAGGATGAAATGTACCCTTTGAACTTACCGAGAGCTGTCCAGACAGGTACTGAGGGGTGTCCCGAAGCATGCCAGGACTCATGGGGGATGTGACCGAAATAGAAGGGCCCATTTTTTGGGATTCAAAGGAACTTGAACCTAAAACAGATACAAAAATTGGTAAGAAAATTGGCGTCCTGTGGATTAGATTACTGATATGCGTCGCTACTTCCAGCTAATGCAATGACATACTGATATGAGCTTATGTGATGTTGTCAAAATGACAAAACTCACTTGATTCAAGTTGTCCATGTGTGCTCTCTGGTATTCTAGGGACATCTCTACAAAAAAAGAGCAATTCAATGAATCGGTAAGATTTGTGCAAACTTATAAATCACATACTAATCAAATATATTTAATATTTGATCAACTATATTTAACTGGAAATATTTAGGTTTGTTTGGTACGTGGTTTACAAGGACACATATATGTATAATTACATGTATAACTATATAAACGCTTCTTGTGCCCTTGTAAATAAAATGGCTTAAAAGCACACTAAATCATGATTTTTTTAAAAAAATAATGTTAAAGTTTTCTGTGAGGGTTAGGGGTGGTGTTAGGGAAAGGTGGTAGAAAATTTGATTAGCTTAGTATAAAAAATGACACCTATGGAGAGTCCCCATGAACCACATATGCGAGTATGTGTGTTTGTGTGCCCACATTTGTGTGTTTGGCTGCCACAGGCCATCCTTCTTCATAAACCGACATTGTCAGGCAAAATGAGTTTTGTGAAGTGACATGCTGAGTTTTGTGCAGAGTAATGATCCATCACCCGCTTCAACTCACCCTATCGGCCGTGAGACCACCAGCTCCACCTGCGGCTCAGGCTTGGATTCTAGAATGATATTGTAAACTTCCTTGAATGTGGCTCCTTGCAAAACCCTCCCATTCCACTCCAGAACCTGATCACCTACACACAGACACAATAAAGAGCTCTACAGCACTGAATGTTGCTTTTATGTTCTCATAGGAAGTTCCTTCTGATGAGCTTGGTAGACATAGTTATAATATGATTTCATTCAGGCTGTGTTGGGCAGCTGTATACTACTTTGATATTTCAAAACAGGACAGGATGCTATTTTAATAATGCAGGAGGAGGAGCAAAAGATTAACTAAAAAAAGAGCATTACATGTGCAAATACAGCTGCAAGAAGCTATTACAGGCTGATGCTCATCAAATATTTGTGGACATTTCTGTTTACATTGTTTACATTTACTCATGATTTTAGAGTTTTCAAAAGGTTTCAAAAGTTATAAGCAAAAATATCAATTTTTCTATCCCACCACCAATAGGTGGTGCTATAACAAAACTGTGTATATACCCTCAGATCATGCCTGTGATGACACATACCAAGTTTCATGTAAATACACAAAAGCATTGCAAAGATACAGCCATCCATTTTTGCAAGCCTTATTCAAGACTGATCAGGTTTTTAAAGTTCAAAAGTTATAAGCATAAACATCAGTAACAATTTACACTGTTGATGAAGCTAAAAGGCTTGAGGTCGAGACTCCAAATGTAATACAGCTTCATTTCAGACTGTCCTCTATCTGTGTTCTATCTTTGGGGCTTGACCCCTAATATGAAGAAAACTAACAAACATAACTTCAGGCTTGACCCTGAATTATTGTTTTATGGGCTTTATTGTTTTATGTAGGTCTGTTGTATAAACTGTTGTATAAACATTCCTTTATTAACAGTACATACAATTCATATAAAATAAACTAAACTGTCAGGATTTACAATTTAATAAGCTCATTAGTTTCACTGTTAGCAACTGTACAGCATGCAACAAACAAAAGCACTATTACAAATACTTGCATTTGTCTCCAAATGCAGAAAACATGACAGCAGCACAAACAGGAAGTGTTTAGTTGTCTTAATGGATGTTCTCACCTGGTCGGAGATGACCGACAGTATCTGCCAGACTTCCTTTCTTCACCTTTGTGATGAAAGCACAGAGTCTCCCAGACTGTGTCATCCTCCCCCCCACCACCTGCACAGACACACCAGCACTGATATTTACTACTGAACACATGCTTTCTGTGAAATGTAAATGTGTCCGCATGCTTTTGTCAGGGGTTGGGGGTGGGTCTGTATAAATGTGATAATTTTTACATTTTGTAAAGTGAATGGAGGATAGTTTTCCCTATCAATGACACAACTGCCAATAAAAAAATAATGTCTCGTTTGTTTTTAGCACTAATGGCCATAAAAGGGATCAGTTACCCAAAGTGGATTCAAATTTCAATATCTAAGTGTTTAAACACCTGAAACTTTAACATGTGCCCTATTTTACTGGGTACAATTCATTGTCTTAAAACACTGTACTTACATAAAGCATAGAAACGCATTTACTGTTTGTACTTTTTTTTATTGTACTTTTTGTGTACATACATACATGTTGTTCTGAGTAGGTTTGGAATAGGAGTGGGTTTAGGATTAAGGACGGGGTTAAAAGTGTAGGTTTTATTGAGGTTCATACAAACACAAATTGAAAAAACCTTTGAAAAAAAACTGCTTCAAATATCACTAAAACATCTGTTGATTTGATGGTTGTTGGTTTTGTTGGTTTTTAGACAGAAATGGCATCCTGGACATTGCGCTAAGAAAATTGTGCTGACATTTTTTTATAATTTAGCACATTCTATAAAACGTCTTATTTACATAGAAAGGAGGTATGTTTGCCCTGAAAACAAAAGCAATCATTTCAGTGGTATACCAGCCCATATAATGCCCTTAGCTTAACTTTATGATACAACATTTTTAATTTTACTACAAATGTAAGTTTATGATCTAGGGTCATTAGCGTAGCTTTGTAACAAGTGAACTCTTGACGATATATTTCTTACCTTGAGGCCCAGCAGTGTGCCTGTGTCTCTGGGCACCGTGCCATCTTTCATCCGTTTGTTTAGCACTATCCGCCCTATTAAGCGCTCGCCATCTTTGGATGGTTGCCATGTCACCGGGTGCTACAGGGTCAAAGTGACAATATACCTCTGGATTGAATACAAGCATCCACACTGCACATTACACACACACATGCTCAGACTTCTGTTTGATATGAAGACACAAACCGCGCCAACTATTAGTTTCAAAGATGGCAGGGTATTGACACGATATAATATCAATCATTTTACATCTGACTTAATTTTCTCAGACATTGATAGAATAATAAAAAGGTCTACTGGAATATATTTCGATTGTTAAAGGGGAGGGGTTTAAGAAACATTATTATTAAATGTTATTACATAATAACATTCAATAACAAAATTATTATTATTATTATTATTATGAAAAACATGTATCTGTAAACTTCTCAAAGATCATTTGTTAACTTTTTTAACCTATACTAAAAAAGGTTAACTTATAATGAAATAAAAACATAAAGTGGCTCAAATATAGTCACAAGGTATTTCTAAAAGTGATAAATATGTACAACAAACATGTACAGATGTACACGGAACAGTTCTTCCAAAAATAAAAAGATTCTGTTCTCATTTACTCCTTTTGTTGTTTTTAACCCATATGAGGAAAACCTGAAATTTAAATGAAAGAAATTGAATTTGATAGGAGAAACCTTTACTGTATTACTGTTCAAAATAATGTTGCTGTTTAAGCATCAGTTCTGTAGAAGTTCACTGTAAAGTGAAATATTCTCTTTGACAGAAATCACATTAATTTAGTCTTAAATGTAGTTTTCCTGGTGTTCTTCTTACACAAAGCTCCTAAATAGCCCAGTATGGTGTCAGTATAGCTCATACACTCTAATGCAGCACCCTCATCGTACCTCAATGGCCCGTTTTTGCCATCTGTATGTGCAGCCTGCAATATAACTTCTTTAAACTCCAAAGAAGAAAATCATATGGGTTTGGAACAACATGAAAGGCGAGTATATGAGAGAATGGTCATTTTTGGAAGAACTAACCTTATTTTGGCATTTGCAAAGACAAACTTATTGATTTTAATTGCAAGGGCCGGTTTGTGTTTTAAACAAATGAATAGAGAAAAACACAGGACAGGGTGAGAGATGTCAAGCACAGCATTCTGTGACTACAGCAAGCTTGAGGATGTCAGCTGGCTTGTGAAACAGTGATGGGTTGCAGGTTAGAGTTACAGCTGCAATGACACGTGCAAATAATAAAATGCAACCTACTGTAAAATTGTTAAGATAGCAAAATATGTTTATTAACTTTTAAAGGCTGGAGAAAATTTTCCCATGTCTTTTGTTGTTGTGAATTCCAATCAAATTACAGCATTTTGGTGCATATTCATCTGTCACTTGGTAGAAGCTACAGAAGTCAAATTAGGTAGGTTGCATGACATCCATGCAAACAAAAAAGGTAAATTAATTATGTGTTACAACCAGGAAAAACAAGTGTGTTTTGTGTGCTAGCTATTGGTTGTCAATGAAACCATAAAAAATTCAAAGATATTTAGAAACCAGCTATATACAATTAATACATTTGATACACTTTACTTTAAGTTGTCCTTTATATAGTGTAATTATGCATGTAAGTATTGAGTAATATCAATTAACAACATACTATAGGGTTAACATTAGGATTAGGGTTTGGTTTAGGGTTAGTTGCGTTTAGTTATGCAGAATTTACTATTATTACTATAGTAAGTACATGTACAGTTACTACAGTAACAGGTGTAATAAAGACCCAGTCAAAACAGTGTTACCATACATTTAAATGTTTTTTCACTTTTGTAAAATAAACATTTTGGTACCTTGTTACAGTAGGTTGCCATTAATGCCCAAAAATTCAAAGCTCTAAAGCAGAACTAGCAGAGAAGCACTGAGCTACACTGAGCCATTTATAAATGAGAAACCAAATGAAAGGGCTCTCGCATCCTCAAGCAGTATGAATGACGCAAACTACTTCTGTTCAAAGATGCAGCGAACAAACAATAAAACAGACAGAGCAGGAAAGAACAGCATGAAGAATGACACAGTGAAAAGGGGAAAAGAAAAACAACTGTTTAGTGTAAGATTGACTCCCACACAAGTCTATCTCTGTGTTTAAGCTGAGTCTAAAGGACTGCATGGAAAAATCATGTCAGGAAATCCCAGAGGGGAAAAGTGTGGAAATGTGATGTGATCAAGGAAAACAGCTTTGCAATCAGAATGGAGCATCTGGCCGAATCAAAAAGCATGCAGGACATGTAGCAAACAGTGGCAGGATGTTTGTCATTCATTTTTAGTGTGTGTTAGAACTTTGCAGCCAGAAATAGTGGAGCAAAGCCAGCAGGAGGTTTCTTCTCCCTTCTGAGGCTTAATCAGAGTAGAAAACCCTCGAGTGGTAAAAAACAAACAGTGAGTGTGTCGAGCAGGTCAGCTGTGAGGTCACAGGAAGCGAGAAACAGACGGCAGGAAGTCGTCTCAGTACCTTGTCGCTATGGCTATGCTCCTCGTTTAGCGTGGTGCTACTGCACGTGTCAACCCCTGAATCTTTGACCTGAGGCTCGCACCACTCCGCGTCCTCCTCGTGGGAGCAGTCCCAAAATCGCACCACTGTCTTTTGCTTCTCGGATGGGGCAAAACTGGCATCCGAAAAATATGTCTGCTCATTTGTTTTTCTTTTTCCCCTTTGAATGTCGCCTATAAGTTATGGATGATATAAAAAAGGAGGAGAAAAAAACATGCAGAGGTGAATTAAACGAGGGGAAATGGGGCGAGAGACTCACAAACCTCACCATAGACAATGAGGAGGCCTCGCTGTGCCATGACGCATGGTCCCACCACTGACCATCCATATCTCCTGAGGACAGATGATCCACATTCATTGACACACGTTTTTACTATTTTATTTAGATTATTTCTAATCTAAATTAACATACTACAAACATGTACAATTAAGAAGGGCTTGTGAAATACAGGTATTTTAAGAAACACAAGGGCTTTATACACTGCTCTTAACCCTGGGTTATATTTGCTCTTAACGCTGCTTTTAACACCAGGTAGAGGAACCTTTGACACTTGTAAATTAGAAGGGGGGTTAGTGCTGTGATTTAGCTGGGTTATAAAACCCTGCTCCAGAGCAGCGTTAGCAGTGCCAAACATATGCAGTAATGTGAAATAAAACTGGTCTTAGAATGCTGTGGTGCTTTGAAACATTCTGAATGAATCTGAACAGCGCACCTCATATTATGAGCTATGCCAGAAACTCAGACACAGAATTCTTGCATGACAGTTTCAGTATTTGATGTAAAAAATAAAACATGTGTCACATGGTGACAGAAAATGCCTGAGTTGTTTCGGGAGACGTAAAACAGCCAAGAAGGATTTCAGTGCTGCCCTGTTTTCTCACTGAGGTGGAAGCGTGAGCCAAGCGTTTATTAAGCGTTTATTAAGCAGTCATGCGCTGTGTTTAATCATGACTGTTGACACTGCAAAAAAAAATGTTAATCCAGGGTTTAATAAAGTACAGTGTGAAACATCAGATCATGAATACCAATTGTTAACTCCTGGTAAAGTAAAGCTATCCTGGGGTTTACAATGACCCAGGGTTAACTATTTTAAGTGTAAAAAAAGCCCTATAGTGTTTACATTAAACCTGCATAAGCATACTGTACTTACATGAGATATTTGAATAAGATACAACCCACAATATGTGTAGAGAATCAACCACCAATGATAAGCTTATAATTCTTTAACTGAGTACCAAACCCATAGTTGGCAGCATGAAGCAATGATGACCAAGAATGAACCAATTTTCTCATCCATCTTATTACTACCATATAACAGGAGTGAAGTTCATAATATCACTGTCATCTAATTACTCAACTGTCTACAAATGACCAGTGAATGATACTTCAAATCAATATGCATGTTGAGGAAAATGTTTGTGTGATTGGACTTAGATCTCCAAAACTCTGAAAGTCTGATTTAAACTGAAAGAGCCATTTCAAGCAGAAATTGTACCAGAATATTCTTGAGGTATTCAATATCCATTAGGTGGAATTATAATCATCACCTAGCAACCATGTTCTAGCTATTAATGCCCTAGCAACCACATAAGGCATGTTAAAAACATTCAGAACTACCCACAACACCTAGGCATTGTGGTGGCTGCAATGTATAATATGATAAAAACATATAATTTAATTTAAAACTTTCTCAAAACAAAAGCATACAATAGCAGAATGTTACTGTAGATTTACTTTTACTGTATATATATATATATATATATATATATATATATATATATATATATATAAAACGTGTCTATCTTTCTATATAGCATATATAACTTTATCTAGTGTAAGTACAGTAGCTTAGTTTCTTCAAATGCCTCAGCATGAAATGTTATGCCTCTCTTGACTTGCAGGTAGCATGAGTCAGCAGACAGGATTTCAGTACAGTAGTATTTCACAGACATTGACACACCTTCACAAATGTGCAAAATGATTTGTAAATATATCACCACTATCATAGACAAATAGTGATTTACAGATACCTGGTATTAGCTTGATAACATAAAAATATGGTTACTGTACCTGTTAAGCATGTCATTTATTTAAAAGAACAAATGTGAAAAGCCAAATCAGGGTAATCTTAATAAAGGCTCTGCCTGGAAAACTGGAAAACACAGTAGCTCTCTGTACATCATGTAAACATGTCACAAAAGCCTGATAACAGTCACCAATATTAAATGACCCTGTCACCAATTTCCCTGCTGCATGTCCGATCTGACTCAAGAATGAGCGATGTGAAAGTAAGCTTACTTCAGCTGACATTACTCCTGTCCTAACATACACCATGCCTCACAAACCAGAAGCATTCAGCATGTTTCTAAACACTATGCGCAGACACCCCAGGCATCTTTAGGAAAAAGGATCTGGTCTGTGTAGTCCTAATATATGATTGATAATCCGTCTTTGCTGCACGACCCAAGTCGACAAAGCTGATTTACTTGACCATGTCTACCAGGATGACCAGAACAGAGCCACTTTAACAGTCTCAGAAGATATCAAACCCAGCTGCCTTTGTTTCAGTGCTTCTTTCTGTATATTCCTTCGTCCCCCTTCTGTCTCTCCTTGCACTGAAATGGAGTTCATGCCTTACAATAATAAGCTTACAGTTATTCTTGTAAGCCAGCTCAAATACCCTGCCCTACATAGTGCCTGCATCACAACAGACTGTTCCTCTGAGTTTGCCGGGCTGATCCCTGACTCTAAGAACACCTACAGCTTGCTCACGAGTCCACAGTTACAGGCATCAATCACCTGCACCCAACCTCCACTGGCGATAATTTCTAAATCTTTAGCTGTGTTTTATCCAAAGTGAAAGTTCTGTGCGATTGTACATAAACCTAAAACCCGAGTTTTCCAAAGCACACAACAGACAATTTTTCCAGACGATCCGAATGTTGACAGTGCAAAGATATATCCACCTACCACCATTTTTCCTGGCTTCCCACAGCGTAGCGTCTTGTTGCTCACCTTCACCAGGTTGCCACTTAATCTGTTTCTCTTTTTGCCGATGGGGAGGGAATTGAGCACAACTGAGCACCAATCAGATTTGGTCGTCAGTGACTGACTGACATACGTCCAATAGTACCCAGTGAAGGGATAAGGACTTGTCAAAGATCAACCCCCTTCCTGTCTACAATCAAGAGATGTGATGTTTTTTTCAATCAGAAACAGTTAATGGATGCATATCTGAGTTGTGATAGTGGACTGTAGCTTTAGCTCCAAATCTACAAGTCTTACAGATACGAAGCCAAATCCTGAAGGGATACTTGGAAAAATTTGGAATACAGTAACTAAACAATGTTTAATTACTGTTTGCACCATAAGACCGCCCAACAGAACTGAGGGATTAAGGATGTGCAGGTGTCCCTTTAGGTCAGCCAGTGTCAATATTCTTTGAAATTAAGTATAAAGTAGCTGTGATGAAGAAGAGATCATGAAGCATGCACTGCAAGTTCACTTCCTGACCCTGACATGACAGTGAACCTCTCCCAGTGGCCTTTGTTATCATGTTGCTGGGACTCCCTGTCTTCACAGGGGACAGGCAGTTTCTGGGGAGGTCTCTGCTCGTGTGTAAAGAGGCTTATGCATTTGAGCTAATTAACAACATTAGAGCTTTCGAGGAGGGGCCAAAAACACAGGACATATCTCACATGGTGGAAGAAAGAGAAAGAGGAGGAGCAGGGTGATGGAAGGCCTGTTGACCATAATCTCCAAATCTACAATATTTGTTATGATTATGTTCCAATAACATATTTTTGATCTGGAAATACAGAAAACCCTTATACAAAAAAATCTGCTTCATCTGCTTAAATTAGACATACAACTGCATTTTCTAACAGGCCCAGCAAGTGCACATTCATTCCAAAAGTATTGATGAAATAAAAAATGTATTAGAATTGCTCTCACCAAACTGCACAGTGTAACCAGGAACCAAACATAAGGGAAATCACCCCAATAGATCTGGAGCACCAATGAAACTTGGTGAATGCAGACTGATGGACACACAATATAAATTAAGTTGTGATTCTCTGAAACAGCAGGTTTGAAGTGACATTGTCTGAAGTTTGTGTCTATTAACTTCAAGTCCAAACAATAAGTAAAAGAACAGTTTATAAAGGCCTCTGATAGGACTGAAGTCTTCACAAAACACCCTGAACTGGAAACAATGAATCTTTAAAAAAACATTGTAATTATGTAATTCAGAGGCAGCAGCATTTACCTTTCTCACTGATGGACTCGCTCTCCAGCTCCACGTCTTCACAGCTGGTGTACTCGGGTGTGGTGGCCAGCTCCTCTTCTGAGCTACTGAAGCTGCCCATGGTTCTTAGTTTTCCAATGCGTTTGCTGCGGTGGGGTCTGGGTGGAGGAGGCCGAACCGACTCGGACTGGTCTGAGCTTAGTGAATCATTTCTTAGCATGCTATCCATTTTGTCCCATTTGTTCCTGCGCATGGCTGAGCTTGGGTCCAAGTGGTGCTGTTGGGGTATGGGCTTTCTCGCCAGCTCCCCCAGGCCCCGTCGGCTGTCACCAAGCACAGGGCTGCAGTGTGGCGTCGGTGGGCTGTGGTTGGATGTGCGATGTTCCAGTGAGCTCCTGTCAACTGAGTACGAGCGTTGACTTGAGCCTCCCATTTCAGAGAGGCGAGACTGTCGGCCCCCATGACCATGCAGAGGATCATCAAGTTCTGTGTAGGCAAGTAAGACATCACTATGGCGGCGCTCGTGCCGAGCCCGAGACACCTGAGCGTGAATGCGCATCTGTTCCTCATAGGGCTGGGGTTTAACCGGGTAGCGTGCCAGGTTGGGATCACTGCGATACTGGGCCTGGTACTCCTCCTCACGACGCCTCTGGAGTTCATAGTCATCTAACTGACCATCCAAATGCTGGCCCTGTGAGTGCCAGCGCCCTCGACTGTCTCTGTAACCTCCCACCTCGTCATACATCCTTGAACTCCTTGGTGAATGGCAAGGGTCCCTTTCGTAGTCAGACGGTGAGCGGGGCACGCCACCTTCAGCCGGGGCATACTGCAGTCCTCCTTCCCCCTCCCTTTGGTTATACCCTGCGTTTGGATCTCTGGACACTGATGGGCTTCTGCTTCTAGGAACACAGAGGGGAAATAAAGGGAAATAAAATCATTGTGAGTGGTCAGTCATGATGAGGCAAAGCAAAATAAAGAACCAATCACAAATGAGCTTATGGCACCTCTCCTTGTTTTAAAGCATAATATTAACTATAATGTTTTTAAAATTAGTAGTTCATGGGTTGCCTGGATGAGAAGTCAACTACTTATATAACATAACTACAATATAATTTGGAGTGGTTTGGGGTATAATACAGTAAAGGTTCTTGTTTTTAAAAAAGTGTTTACAACCATAAATACATTTAATTATAAAAATATCTGTTCTTAAACAAACAATAAAAAAACTGTTTCAAAATTAAAAGGCATTCAGTTTCTTACAAAATGTAGATAAGCTCATTATTCAAATGTAAATACACTAAAATTAGTAAAAAAAAATTAGACACTACTTGTAATTTGAGTGACTAGTTGAATAGTTGACCATCCAGACTCATCATTTCTATTGTAGTTCCTTAGGCTGACACAAACTAAACTGCTCCAGTCACTTTAAATTCAGTGCCCATAATTTTCTATCCCACTGGACTTCAGGGTTCTCCTGTCTAAGCAGGCATATGTCAACAAGCATTACTCTTCTGCCCTGCCCTGGAGCTCTTTCATTTTGAAGATCATAAAGGCACTGTGAAGCCCTGTGAGAGTGTGCTGGCAGGGTTCAATGGTCTGAAACCTGCCTTCTGTAACTGACCTGGAGCCACAGCTTTTATATAGGTTAACCTGTAAGGGCAAAATGTATGGCTGTGTACAGATTTATGATGAACATTGTGTCATACTGAGTTAAAGACAATTCATCCACCCACCACCAAAACTACATTATATCATACAGTCCAGTCTCTATTACACCCGATGCTGCTAACCTTTGACCTGCCCACTGTTTATCTCTTGAACTGAGAGGTCAGGGCTCTCAAGATGTCTTCTTCATGGTTCATCTTTAAAACATGTTTATAGAGACAAGACTTTCATTTGAACATTTATTTCACATGTTAACACCACCCCAAAATAGAAAACAAGACTGTTCTGAAGGAAACATAGGTGGTATGTTTTACCCAACACTGAACAACAAGTTCCAATTACCCCACAAGTGCCCCAAATGTACACCTACTGTATGAGTGAGGTTTTAAAAGAATGCCATGCAATACAACAGCCAAAGAAGTTTGTCAGCATACCGTATATACATCAACTAAAACATACAGACTAAAGACTAAATGCAAAATCAGGATAAGGTAGTGGACAAATATTCAACAAATATAAAGGCTAATGTCTACAGTTCTTCATTGCACAAACTGTTAAAGTGGACACAAAAAACATTTATACCAATATAAACATTTCTCACAGCAGACAATATAGGTTTCAACAGTAACTGTCTTGGAATTTATTTTTGAATGTTGTGAGTTTCAGAAGTGTCCCTTTGGAGTTGGTGATGCTTTAAAGGGAATGAATACTAGTCACTTCTCAGAGAGAGCACAACACACTGTCAGCATACTAAAAATATCTTACAGAAGTTGCCTGTTGGATTAGACAGTAAGTGTGTAACACCCGTGTGTGTAGCATCTAATGATAACACACCAAAACCTTTCAGAACAGCTAAGCAACATGACAGTGAGTTTTGGACAGAAAGCATCATAAAAATAAAGTTACATTTTACTGCCACTTACATAACTGTATCTTATACATTATAACTGTAACTCACTCATTTCGACATCACCCATAGCCATGCTTTTAAAACATTAACCAATCAAGTGATGCTATTCTCTGATTGGGCGGTGTCATCTCTGTGATTCTGCACCACTGCCTATGAGCTCAAACAAAGCTGCTCAATACACAGGCACAGGAGTTTTATAGGAAGACCTCAGATTCTCCTGAGTGTGCATTTGTGTTTGTGTGTGTTTTATAACAGAACTGAAACAAACTCCAAGGAAAGATCATTACAGCAACTGAATGTTTGCTATGAAAGGCACATTTGAGCCCAGCTCACAGACTGCACATCACTGAGGCAGTTAAGACTGGGTGGATAACAGTATTTCCCAGCTAACAAGAAAAGTTCTCAGAACATTGGCCTTCTAAAAGTTCTCTAAGGTTCTCTAAAAGTTTTCCTACAGTAACATTATAACAATGTTCTTCCAAATTCTATTCGGTCTGCCACATCCCCTCATGCATTAAAAAAACTGCTAAAAACCAGTCTCTGCCATGAATACCTGACACATGCATAACTATTACTTAACATAACGTAACATTAATATAAAAAACCTTTCCTCTCTCTCCCCACTGGCACCACAGCTAGCAGTGGAGTATTGTACTTCTGGTAAAATTGTATCTATGTATGCCTGATGTTTATTATTGTTTTTGATTTTTCGCTTCTATGTTCTCCTCACATTGTAAGTCGGTTTGGATAAAAGCATCTGCTAAATGCCTAAATGTAAATGTAACATTGGTGTTTTCTTCATGTTATATATAATACTGTATATCAAAAATGTTGAATGAATAACTTTGAATTACATTCTTATAATTAAGCTAAAACTAAAAGCTAAACCAAACTAAAAAACTCTGAACATTCATTCAAAATATTGTTTTTCTTACTAAATGGAAACATTGTGGAAAAATTCTTACAACATAAAATGTTTTATTTTCTGTGCACATACTTATTCAGGTGTTATAATTACTCCTCTGTGAACACTGATACAGCTGTCACAAAACCATCAACTAAGCAACATTTAGTCAACAGTCACACAAGTCACAGTCGCAGGACATTAAGGCCATAGATGAGTGTGTTGTGTGTGTACGCACCATCAATCAATAGCTGCACATCTGGGCTGCGGGCATGAGCATATCAACCAAGCAGCTGCATTAACCACAAATAACTCTTTGTCTACCCTGAACAACATCACACTGAGAAGCTTAAAGAGGTC
Source organism: Ambastaia sidthimunki (assembly GCA_036877625.1). Taxonomy (NCBI): domain Eukaryota; kingdom Metazoa; phylum Chordata; class Actinopteri; order Cypriniformes; family Botiidae; genus Ambastaia; species Ambastaia sidthimunki. The sequence goes on from JAZGTK010000483.1 coordinate 42,855, forward strand.
CACTTGGGGGAAACCAGGCCAATGCTACAGGACCAGCATACTGTTGCTTTAGCATAGCAGGCTGCTTGCTTTGCATTCTTAGCTACACCACTACTCAACCCCCCAACACACTCTCATACATGCAGAGACATTAAAGCACCTGCTGGCAGTCCAGAGCGGAGCAAAGACTTAGATCTAGAAAGCTGAAGTGGGCTGAGAGGTGCGAAGAGGCCGAAAAGGTGCAAGGAGCAAAGACTTCTGGGAATGAAGAGTGGTGTTACTCTTTAATGCTGTTATTACAGGCTGTATATAGCTGGAGGTCATGTGTGACTTTACCCCGCAAGGAGGATTATGGTACTTAGCTGATTACTGGCTGCCTGGCAGTTATTGCCTACTAATCGTAGGGCCTGGGAACTCCTTTTCTGATGGATTGTGGAACTAGATTCAGTCATCGTAATGTTTCCTCTATGCGCTAACAAACTCAAACAACAAAGCAACACAATATGCTACCGCCACAGACCTTGATACCATACAATGTATCAGCATGTACGCAGTAACTGCATGTGTGTAAATACACGTGGGAGTGTTTTGAGCGACTGTTTGTGCGAACGCTTCCAAAATACTCAGATCCAGTGTGAGTGGGTGTATGTTGGTCTCTTCCACAAGCTCTCAAGAAGAAAGAACATTGTCCAGTCATGACAGATTAACTCATGGCCCTGTGTGCATATGTGCATGTGTGAACACGAGAACATAGCGCCACCTACTGTAAGTGATACAGATTACACTTGGTAGATTGTAAACATTGTTGATTTACATATACTACTGAGTCCAACTCCTGTAACATGGGTGAAAGGGAACACTTTTTCCCAGGAAATTATACACACTAGCTTAACAAATGACATATCAGAAATGATATTGCCAACCAGGTAAGGTTCATCATCCAATTCCAATTTAAACCAATCTGGTTAGCTGGTCTTAGCTGGTCTCTCAGGTCGGTCAGGGCCATCTGTTGAGTTTACAGGTGTTTTGGTCTGGCTGCACACATGCAGTTTCAGCCTCATGAATGCTCACTGTAGACATGCATGCACAGCCTCACACTTACACTTTTCCTGTGACCTCACACCTAAACACTAAAGGAGTGCACATTGGTTGTATGCACTTGTTATTGTGGTGCATCATGGGATTGAATGAGTGCACTCGATGATGTCCACTAGATGCCATTACAAAATGGCTGTCCTCTCAAAAAGTGCATTATTATTAAGAGTATAGTGGGCTATCTCGAATAAGGAAGGAAATTAAATAAAGAAGGATTTTAAGAGTTGTAAGACTTTAGTAAATAATAATATTGATAATAAATAATACAAGTGTGACTGTCTACTGGGCGTGTGCACCCATCCACCTGGATGTACATGTCTGCAGTGTGCATGAATGTGGCATGTCTGCAACCAGGCAATATTAGCAAAAGCAGCTTTACTAGCTAAAGGCCAGCAGACCACAATGGTTTAAGCTCTTTTTTTCACAGAAGGGATGATGTATGTATGGAAATCATACAGTACCAATCAGTTAATATCAAAGCATCATAGAATCATCATCTGAGGGGTTGATATGGCATTAATAAGCGGTCGCTAAGATGTTCTGGGTGGTTGCTAGGTGGTTTTTCACTGGCCCCACCCCCAATTCTCTGTGATATTCTGATTTCTCTAAATATGACTCAGACTCCTCCTGCAGTATAAGTGTGTGGGATTTTATTCACTTATTTTATCATCCACCAGATGTCCGTCAATCAGAAACAAATCATAGCACATCTATGTGGTTGCAAGATTAATAAATTCAATGTTTTACAATGGGGGCATGTAACACATCCAAGTTTAATACTCAAGGTTATGGGTCTCCCCTAAAGTATAAGCAATATTAATAGTAATGCTTGCCTAAGCAGAAACCATTAAAAGTACTTCCCTCTTGAACCAAGTCTGACTATAATACACTTTACCATTACTTAGATTGCAGAGCATTATAGAGCTGTCATTTAAAACCAGCTAACAAAAAATGTTTCGTCTGTTCAACACCAATATCCGGAGACAATAGGACTCAAAAGCACAGCTATGCACTAAGAACAGTGTGCTAGAAATGAGTCATACTTCAGAAGCCTGTATTAGAACGTTCCAGAACGTTGGTGCAGTATTCTGAATCTATTAGTATGCCAGTTGTGTTCCAGATATGCACTGATTTTAATTACCTACTCTTCACTCAAGCACTGCACTTCTAAAGGAGCAATGCTGTTTGCAGCACTAGGGCCCAAAGCCCAGTCAAGTTTCTGTCTTTCTGCTGGAGGGAGGAAAGGCTTAAAGAAATAGTTCACCCAAAATTACAAATTCTGTCATTCACAATTCTGTCATTCTAAACTTGTATGACCTTCTTTCTTCCATGAAACACAAAAACGTTTAGCAGAACATTGACGCTGTTTTTTTTTATACAATTAAAGTGACCAAAAACATTTCACAGCAGATTTGTCCAAAAACTGGCCCCTAATACCCTCATTGACTATTCTCAACAGTACTTCACTAATATAGTCCACTTGAGGGAATGAATGAAAATGACTAAGCAGGCTTGGGCAGTGAGTGTGTGGGTAGGGCTGCGGGTGAGACGCAGTGTGGCTAGCTGTGGAGTGCACATTGGTCATATGCACTCGTTAATGTGGTGCATAATGGGATTGACTGAGTGCACTCGATACTGTCCCCTATGATTTTGGACACCACTACAAAATCACCCTCTCAAACAGTGCACTATTATTAAGGGTATAGTGGACTATTTTGGACACAGCCCATGATGCAAACATCACTTGTCCTCTTATGTCTCAGAAATGACCACGATGAATTTCAATGTGGACATATCCCTTTGATACACTTACTCCAGCATAAAGCACCATCTCTATTTTTGGGCTGAATAGGCAGGTCATAGGGCGGCAAAGTGCCTCGCAGGCTGCTGAATAAATGATTTGTTTCTTTATTTAGCAGGTGAAGCGGATGGCAGTCGAGTCAGGATGGACTTAAAGGGGATGAGAAAGATAGAAAAAATAAATACAGAGTGGCTTCTTTGACGCATACAGTGCAGCTCAGACCACTGAGAGACGTGGGTGAGTGGCACAGTCAGGCATTTTAAATGAAAACAGATTTTCTCTCCCCTCCCTCAGATAAACACTTCCCTATTCACCCACTCCACACAAGTTCTTTTCTAACACTTTCAATCAGATTTCACACAAAAGATAAAAGCAGCTGCGATGCACAACACCCAAAGTGCAGAAAATTGCAGTGTTGCTGAGCACAGGGAACTAAAATGCATTGGTGACCTGCTCAGAACTAAATATTACTTCTACACAAATAATGAAATAATTTTTCTGTGCATGTTATCAAAGGCAGAGAGGTGGGAAGTGTCAGAGAAAGAGCTCTGGGGGTTTAAGAACATGATGACTTTACAGTGTCACATGAAGTGTTGTGTGCAGCTAGCACAATGTTCCTGTTATGTGGAGTCAAGTCAGTCCTCAGTGGTGTTGAGTAACTAGCTGTGCAGCAGTACTGATACCAAATCATTATTATTCTGTACTCAAATATGTTAGTACAGAAGCTAGAATTTCTGCTTAATAAAACAAGGTTATCTAGGTGTGAAAGCATCCGGCTAAATAATCTGTCTTAAAAGGAAAACCTCAAATGTAACAGGAGAATTTAACATTTACAAACTCTATTTACAGAAAAGTTAGGACATTTTTATGTAATAAAATCATAAAATGTTGATTATGTTTAAAAAAACCTTTACAAAAATTGTAATGTTTACTGGCCAATTTAATTGTATTGTATAAATGAACACATTTTGATGGACTCCAGGATATTAACTGTAGTCATTTGGGATGTTGAATTTTGTCTGATACACGACAACTGCTCAACCGTCTGTGTTCATCGCTCCCTTTTATGATGGGTCATACATTTTCAATAAGGGGCAGCTCTGGACTGCAGGCAGTCAGGCACACTCCTTCTATAGTGTGGAGTGTCTACAAACCGCTCTGTTGTAGCACGTGGAGAATGAGGCCTGGTATTGTCTTGCTTCCAAGGAAAGATGTCACCTCGATAGCAGTATGTCTCTATAAAATCCTATTATACATCTCCACGTCAGTGGTACCTTCCACATATGCACGTCACCCCTGCCGTTTGCCCTGATGCACCCCCAGACCATGACAGATGTTTGCTTTGGCACCTGTCACTGATGAAAGTCTGTTTGGCCCCTGGTTTCATCTTTGCAACTGAAAACTCAGTCTCAGTGTTTCCTCAAAACAAGCTAAAACATAGACTTGCCTGACCACAGTCTGTCCTTTAACTGTCATCATTCCACAAGCCAAACACTTAAATTTACTTCATTATTTCACAATTACATTCTACATTGATTAAATTGATGGACTCAATTTAAATCTAAAATGCATTTTTGACCAGTGTTTTATAATATAACAAAGATTATGCAGGATAAATGATTTGATTCATGTATATAAAGAGTGTGCATCATAAAAATCTATATCATAACACAAGTTGTGACCTTTGACACAAAACGTGAATGTATACACTTTTGTTTTATGTAAAACCTTTGTTTTCATGTTGAAGGTTTCATAACAAAACATGCATTACATCCAAAAATAACTTATTCATAATTTTGTTGTGATTTTTTTGGCAATAATTTGTCATGGTTCTTCTTTCAAAAGAGATCAATTTTAGGTCTCTGTTCCAAAGCATTTATGAATTACAACCATTTTGGGCATTTTCATGTCTGTTAAAAGGGACAGTGACAGTTAAGGGTGTTAAACCATCAGAGATGAGCTCAGACACAGAGAACTTGCTGCCATCTCAGCACTGAACAGATGTAAAGCTTTTCTCCCTGCATAAGAGATTCAAACTGCATGTCTTGATGCAGCGGCGTGTCTATATTTAACACAGCAGCATGATGTTTTCTCCTGCAATTCCACCTGAGGGCTCAGATTTGTTTATATTCACAAAACACAATTAAGCTGCCAGTGAAAACAACAGTTAAATAAAGGTTAAAGAGAATTAACAAACCACAGACTTTTGATTTTATTGCATTTTACAAAATGTCTCAAATTTTCTAGAAATGGGTTTTGTAGGCAAAGCACAAGCAGTCATGCATATCATGTGTTAATGTATTTCCTGTTGACTCAAGCAAAGCCACCACACACTGATCATCTCGAATCAAGCACATCCTTCTTCAAACTGACTGTTTTAGAAGGCGTTCACCTTTTCTTTACAGGCTACAGTCACACTTATTTTAAGATGTCTGTATTATAGTGTAATTATACATTTTAGTACTAAGTAATATTAATTAATGTGCTTACTATAGTGTTTGGTTTAGGGTCAGTTGCATTTAATTATACATAATTTACTTTTATTATCATAGTAAGTACAACATGTAATAAAGACATGTAACATGAACATAGTTCATGTTAAAATGAACGAGTTAAAATCCCTTTTATTATTGGTGGAATTCCCACCAATGCACAATGCCATTTATTAACTATTCAATGATCTTATTAGATCAATAAACCAACACCAAACATCACAATCAATAATATTGATTGGACAAATACAGCATGCAACAATCATGTGACCTGTTTTAATAACTTTAATAGCTTGTCCAACTGTTGAAATCTCATCTCTGTTCAACACTTTTACTTGATTTTTTTTTTCTAAAACTAATGCTGAGTAGTGCTAAACTTTTTAAATGGTACAAACCATTTAATGAGGTCAGCAGTGAGGCAGCTTATTATTGGTTGAAATTCACTATAACTTTACACATCACACAACAATCATTATGTGTGTTCCCTGGGAATTAAACCCATGGCCTTTGCAGTGCTAGCACAATGCTCTGTCATTCAAACAACTCTATGGGTGTTTATAACTGTATAACTTTATAACACTGCATTGTGTCACAACTCGGGCTGTCTACCCAGCCTCTGAACATAGGCAAAAAACACTCAAAACACCTGGAAATGACTCACAACACAACTCTAGCATTGTGATAGCAAGTTCTGCTAGCACCACATTATCTTTAAAAAATGTTGAAAGCTAGATTTATTTAGAGCAAGGTGGGGTGAACTTCTTCAGATATTCTACCCTTTGAGAATCATGTACTCCAACATTATAAGAGGCCCAGTATGTGGGATAGGCTGGTCTTACTGTCCATCGATCGGTTTGGATTTCCATTAAAAGAGCTGGCACACAAGGACATAAGTGATTCATAGCGAGTGCTTTTGGGAAGCGCACACACTAGAAAAAATACAGCTCCTAAAGAATCAATGATTGAGGGAGTAAATCACTCACAGTGAAAGAGAGCAAAATGTGGACGACTATTAATTAGGTCATCTGAGGAAGTCTGATTCCAGTTCTGCAGCCCAGCACTCGCACACAACATCAACAGCATCAGTACAGCATCATCACAAAATATTATGGTATTGCCTTTATCCACAAATAATATATGAATCGCTGCCTTTGAATTTGAACAAAAGAATCCTTCAAAGCAGTATTAGTGTCTTGAGCATATTTTTTGTTATATGAGTGAGAAAGCTTGATTTAGCTGCAAGCTGCAGAAAATAGATGATGTGGAGAGGAATTTGGGCCAAAATTGTTTATGACATATTTATTTAACCAGGTGAAGCTGTTTTCTAAATAAATAAATTGACTATATAATATGTTTTCTGTATAATCACTATGTTTTAAGCTTTGTCATTACAGCTCTGGTATAGAGCAGCATCGTCCTTTTAAAACAACCAAAGTGCAACAATATATGCAGAAAATGTTGCCTGTTCACTTTTTGATAGAAGACAGTGATCACTCACCAGAGAGATTTCATTCAAATATCTGGCTCATATCAGAGGATACAGTGACAACACTCTTTGGCTTATTTTACTGGATGGTATTAATTTTGCAAATAACAGTTAATGTTATTCATCAATGTACTTACAGCCCAATCAAGCATCTCTTGTTGTTATTTCATCTTTAAATAAAAATGCTCATGCTGAATATTTTACATGTATGCTGCCAGACTCCATTTACCCCATTCAATGGAGATCTCATCATAAAAACCAACAAACCGCTGTGGGAGGCAGGTGTAAATTGTAAGGACTGCCTCCTGTTTCTACTCTTCTTAATACACAATAACAGAACTTTAACCCTTTTAAAATATTTATAATAAATAAATGTTTATAATACAGTTCTCAGGGATGGTGGGGCTAATGGTGAGTTAATGAGTTAATCTGTTTGTTTCAGGTATGCCATAACATTGCTTAAAAAATACAGACTCCACTAGGACACATTTTTCCCAAAGAAAAATTCTTTTGCTCATAGTCTAAATTAGAGACACAAAGAAACTCTGAAATCTGCTTCTGCAAGTATGCATTAGTGAGAACAATTTATTAGAAAAAGAATCTCTAATATTTTTACATTTGGTCATGAAGGTTTATAGGACCCAAATTTACCAAAAACAAAAACAGTTTGACCAACATATAAGTGGGGGAACTTGGTGTTGTCCCATTGTCTTAAATATAAGCAACATGAACAAATTTACTATACCAGCTAAGATGTGAGTTTAAAAGATTTTTTACACCTATGTGAAGTCGGAAGTGTAACTATTATAGATTCCCACTAAAGCTCTTTACCTTATGTTTTGTTTTACTTTTAATCTGTTTTCATCTTTTATTACATACATTCATATGTGTGTGTATATCCTATAATCTTCTATCACATATTCTTGGCTGGCTGCTTGTTTGTACGTAATTGTTTTTCCACTCATACTTTCATTCTTACTGTTATTACCCCCCAAAAATACAGTTAATTGAACACACATGGCAGCATCATGCCTCAAAAGCATTATGCAGGCTAAGATGTCTCAATGCAATCTGCCACTACACCTAAGAAATGATTTATATGATAACATTTTGTGTAATTGCCGCTTTTGATTTCAAACCTTATGAGATTTGTGACAGCTAGTCCCAGTCTTGTATACTTTATTAATAGGCATTTTACTGCTAATAAACTGTAATAAACTATTTTGAAATGAAATATGCAACATGGACGCTACGATATAAATGTTCCCCATATTATCTAATGCAAAAAACACAACATGAAGATACTCATGCACATCATAACCAATAAGCAAATAAGTTCAACACCGACTGCATTTTCTGACATACAAATATCAACCCATTTCAATATCTATAGTGCTAGATGCCCCTGTGGTTTGTTTCTCTATTCGCATCCTATGATAACCTGCGAGACCAGATTGATCGTCTCACCTGCCGTTCAGCGACTGTCCCAACAGCTCCGGCTTCGAGTTGTTCTGGGGTGGCTTGAAATCTCCGTTAAAATGCGATAGAAAAGAGCTACAGAACTGTCGCAATGTCCCAAATTGCATTTTCGCCTGCCCCCTCCTCCCTAACCAACCCAACAGTCTTTCACTTCAGGAAACGACAGCAATACGCCCATAGCTCCACAACCGCGATATCCGAAGAGCTGCCGTGCCGATCAAGTCCCATATTTTCCATGAAAATGCGATGGACGTGTGCTTCATGCTCCAGCCCGGAGATGCTGCTGCGGCTGCTGTTGCTGCCGGGAGCGGGGAACGGATCCGGTCTGACGGCGTGCCAGAGAGAGAGAAAAACAGCGCTGCATTTTTACCGGTTACAAGATCTGGAGTCGCGTCCATGCGCCACCGTCTCGCCTCGCAAAATCAGACAACCTAGAGCAGCACACGCACTATATCTCACCACTCCTCTCATCAGCGCCTGCTACACGGGTCAGTATAAGATGCGCACACGGAGACGCGGCACACCGTGCGGAGAAGTAGAGAGGCAAAGATAAGCGTGAAAGCCAGTGAAACAGCCTTTGCAAGCATCATAAGATCGAATCGAACGTGCGTATGATGCTCAAAATACAGTCTACGTAGGCAGCACACTAGGTTTTGGACAGAGGCAACCGTAAAAGCGCACCGGAGCCAAAAGCCACTTCAAAACACTCCGACCCTCCAGCGGCGCGCGCAAGACTGTACAGCTTTATGTACTATCTATATAAAAACATTTAAGTTATTTTGCCTTATTGTGTTAATGGTTAAAATTAATAATTTTCGATGTGAAATGCGAAGAGGATCTTTGAAACCCAGAACGTCTCTGTACTCTGTGGCGAATCCATCTTCTTTAAGGTGAGTTCATACATTCAGTTCAACTTTTAGACCATTGTTTTCCTAGAGCTTTAATAAGCATGGCAAAAATCTTTCTCGTTCATTATACTGTTAAAGGTAGAAACGTGGATATTGGTTTTTGTTTGGAGCTATTTCTACCTGATCTGACCTAATCACTTCCATTTGTGTCATTGCATCAGATATAGCCATTTTATTTGTGTTACATTAAAGCATTTATCTATTTGCTACTTCATTTAGATGTAACCACACGAAGCGCAATTTTCCAGTGTTCAGTTGTCACGACCACCATCATGACATCATATGGGAAGGGCACTTGCGCGCACTCGAACGTGACAGCAATGTCGCAAACTGAAAACACAGTAATTGTGTCACTTGATTTTATTTTAACTTACAAATGTTTCATTTTTAATTGTGTGATTGTTTATGGGGCAGTTTTGAGTGGTTTATGTGGTTGGGACAGCACTTATATATGGACACTGTACACAGTGATCAGTCTGGGACAGCAACAGCCCTCAGATAAAAGATCATTCTGTATAATAAGCTTGTTTCCTCATGGGGACCTAAATTGTCCCCAAAACTTCAAAATTTACTTGTTTTAGTAAGTTTAATATACTTGTGGACATATGATCCCTATAATGTAGGGAATCCCAGAATCTCACACACTCCCACAAACACACATACAAAACTAGCTTAAAACGAGCCCAGTGACCATAGCCCAAATACCACACGTCAAAATGTGACCTAAAGTACATATTTTACACTCACTGATATGCATTACACACAATTTAATTTTCTCTGTATAGAAGTAAACAACACGTCAAATATTTAAATTCTGGCATTTCATTCAGACAAAATTCATGTCCTGAAGTCGTGTCAAACCCCTGGAAAGTAAGACAACCTGCAGCAACAGTTTAAAAGTAGCCCACTTCCACGGGAAAATCACAGACTTGCAACACTTATGCACACTAGTGTTACCCACAACTCCTTGCCAGAGGGAGGAGCTTAGTGATGTTACACAAAATGAATAAATCAAATAAGTGTATTAATTTAATTCACTGAATTAATACATTATTATGTAGTAAGTTTATGTGTATATGCTTAAATTATATAGTAAAACCTACATAAGAAATTGTGAATGAAAAATCTGAAATGCAGGGGGAGTCAGTGATAAAACATCTTTTTTGGATTTCAGTGCTTAAAATGTTTTTTTTTTTGCTTTTGTACATTTGGATTTTGTTAAATAGAAATAATTGACTCTACATTGACATAATGAGCAGTTAGGATTGATCAATTTAGTATTGGTCAATTTCTTTTTCCTTAAAAATATTTATTTAAAAATGTAACTAAATATAACTAAAACTATAATCTGTTCCTGGTGTGAGAACAACAATGCAATAGTATTAATATGCTTTAAGTACAGTAAAATACAGAGGTGTAGTTAAGACTAGATCCACCAAGACCTGGAGAAACACTACACCCAAGGCCCAAACCAAAACTACAACCCTCAAGACCCAGACCAAGACTACAATGCCCACAAGACCAAGACTACAGTCTTCAAGACCCAGACCAAGACTACAATGCCCACAAGACCAAGACTACAGTCTTCAAGACACAGACCAAGACTTGCACCCCTCCAGACTAAGACTTGCACCCCTCCAGACCAAGACTTACACCCTCCAGGCCTTGACCAAGATTACACCCCTCAAGACCCAGAGACAGACCAATAAGAAATAGAAGTAATGAAACGTTTTCAGACCAAGACCACAAGATCTGGACTCCAACTCTGGTAAAATACAACAATTTTTTTAAATATTTGTTAGTGTATGATACCTCTAACCATGGGGCTTGTTTAGATGAGGTGGAATCAGACCACCCCGATCACCATAATAACTGCATAGTAACGCATTCAAAACAATTAAAACCATAGCAACTGTGCAGTGACCTGTAAGACCAAAAAAATAACTTAAGCAATTAGTTCAGTATTTTTTACAGCAACGAGTTTCAATAATTATCACTTGATTTATATGGTATCTCCACAACAAAAGTGCTCAAACCTAATCTGAGCTCCAGTGTATAAAATAATTCTCAATTTCTAGTAAAACCAACAAACGCTAGCAGCTGAAAAGTCTTTTTGATCAGTCCCACACTTCCACACTGTTGTATTAAACTCAACTAACCTAGATATTTCCTGTGCAAGAAGAGACCTAAATCACAGCAAACAAATCACGGGACATTTCACTTTCTATGAAATTATGCTTGAGCATAAACTGGGTGTTTCCAACCTGTCTGTGGGGACCCCTGATCCGTTTCTGAGATGGTCCTGGCTTGCTCTTACTGGGCCTCTTCTCACTTTGGATTGGGGCCCCGATCTGGAGCCCTCAGAGCCGCTGTAGAACCACGCTCCTGACTTGGTGAGGATTTCTTGTTGTTTTCGGCACAGATTGCAAACCCACATTACCTGCATTGAAAATAATTCAGATGAAATACACTGAAGTAGATGAATCCAGCACAACACCTTTAATACTTCTACTGCAAGAACATACACAACAAAACTAGATGTAATATAGATTAAAATTCATTCAATAAGATATCTGTTGCACAAGGTGCAAAACAATATTAAACAAAAAAGAAAATTGAGAAGGTAAGTTACTACAATAAAACTGTACAATTAAACATTAAAATGTAAACAAAACTAGATTTTTACATTTCCCAAGATAATGTGAGTGGCACCTGATGTTAGTGTGTGCTTACTATAGTGTTGTAGCACTTTATGCATGTTTACTCAGTTTTCTGGGTACATGATTTGAGGTAGAGCACAATTCACGTGTGCATCAATTGCAACCTTTTGTATCTAAGGTTAAGTTTTTGTTTATCAATCAGTGTTTCAAGTGATGTAACTATGCAATTTTGGCAGACATTATAGTCACCATGCTAAACCATGGAGCACCATTTAAAGCACACACTCATACTCTTTAAAGCCACACATTCACACACACACACACACACACACACACACACACATTTATTGCATATAAAAGTGACAGTGAGTGCATGTGTAAATCAATATCAACCATTAGAGAGGCAGAGAGGGGGAGGGAAAGAGAGAGAGAGAGAGAGAGAGAGAGAGAGAGAGAACTCAAAAGAGTGCAAGACAAGGAAGACTGTATGAGAAAAAGACAGTCCAAAACAGAAAAACAAAGACTGTATGAGAAAGTGATAGTTATAAAAGGGAAAAGAGGGAGACTGTTTGAGAGAAGCAGTTAATGAGACAGTTAGTATGTGAGGGACAGTTCAAGAGAGTGAGATAAAACAAGAAAGAAACAGTTTAAAGGAGAGAGAAATTAAGGAGTATTATGAGAGAGATATATTAATTAAGACCAGAGAGGAAGACAGTATGAGAGAGAGAGAGAAAGAGAGAGAGAGAGAGATACAGTTTAAATAGGAGTGACAGAGACACAATCAGGAAAAAGAAGAAATGAGTTTCTGTGTGATTTAAATGGGCCCATAATACACAAAGAGCCCCATTAGTGACAGAGGACTGAGTAATAAGAAAATATTGGAATGTGTGCATTAAAGTGTTTGATGCAAATGTTGTAAAAATGAGAAATGCTTTACTTTGAACGAGACACACTTTTCTGCATTTAGAGACACACAAAGCCAACAGCTAACAATTACAGTCTTTTATAACCTCGAAATCATAGGTAAACTCAAGGTTAAAATCAAATATTTTTTAACACATTTATGGTCTATTAAATGGCTTTTTAAATTTAAACGGAGAAATAAACTATAAAATGCTAAACATGTCATGAAAAAGGAACAATGGATGGGTAATAAAAATATAACACGAATGTTAACAACAGATGTACTAAATGTAAAGTATAACATTACAACATATGACATGTCTAACATCTTGCCACAAGCGACATCTATAACGACGATGATGAAAACCGTCCTATCCTTTATTATTCATAACGCCAGCCCTCCAAAAACACGCAAAACATGAAATAACACACGTCTTCAATCTACGGAAACTATCTCTCTACTGTAAACATTAAACATCAGTTTCTTAATTCATAAACAGATTCGTTTTCTACCCATTTCGTGGTTATGAGTCATTCAGTCTCCGTCGAGACACAGAGGACAGCGCAGATGAAGCATGGACAGCGCACGAGACTCCGCGTCCGCTGCCTTCATTGCGTTCAGTTCTTCTGAATGATCTTCATTGAGCTGCTGTCACGTCTGCAAATGTCTGAGTTCAGGAAGCGATCGGCGTTTAAAGGCAGCTCAGTATTAGTCTACATTATTTACGGATCTTGCCGCTATCAAGCGACTAAGCCGGAATTCAGTTCATTAGAAATGCATGCCACCACAAACTGCGCGAAAATGCAGCTAAAAACACACTTAGCGAGTGAACTTTACTGTTTCTGTAAATTTTATTAGATCTAAGTGGACTAAATGTAATTTGCAATAAAAATGCTGTTTTTCACTGAAAAACTTTGTCTGAAAATGATGAACACTAATGAGGACATTAGCTATAGACTGAACTTTAATCTCTGATCTTATTCAGTGTGCTTGTGGAAGCTGGAACGGAACTGTTTCCAGTTGAGCGACTTATCATCATTTATACAATGAAAATGAACTGCAACAATTTATGATCATTTTTAAAAGTCATTAGCAAACTTTGTATTACACAGATCAGCAGTTCAGCAGATGAAGCAGATGAATATAAATTAAATATAAATATGAACCACTATTACAATTATAATACTTGCCAATTCATACAGTGTTATGTGGGTGTGAAGTGAGAGCTTCATGACATCACTGTCCCAACACTGAAAGAGAATCTGGTCATCCAGCACTGCAGGGCAACTCAATCCATCACCTCACTAACATGTGCAGCCATTGACACTGACATCAGACACAACAGCGCCGGTGTCCATGACACACTAACACATCAGTTCAGCAGCATCCACACACACAGCATCATGAGAAACTCAACTGAAATCAATTTCCTAATATATCAATCATCATGATTGTCTATCAGTTATTCACACTGATTCCAAGCCAGTGCAGGAAATCCCAAACTGACAAATGCTATTCATGTCTGATCTTAAACAGTTCAATTAACCTATAGTGTAGCATCTAAGACAAAAAGAATCATTCAAAACATACAGATTAAGTTGGTCTGATAATTATATAGAAAACAGCTTTCAGTTTAGTTTTCAGTTTGGTTGGTTCACCTGCATCAGATCTTTGACAAAAGTCTTTAAACCTCAGAGGACTGCCACAAGCTCAGGTTGTGAACTACTTGAAGTGTTTATCACAGTGTTATCTCAGCAGAAGCATGTACACTCTTCCTGCTGGGTTAAACACTCTGCATTATGCACACTATTTATTATTTATGAGCTGTGAATAGTGAATTAGTCACTGATTAACAATTGACCAACAGTAAAGTTATTTTCCACATTCATCAACTCATGGAGGGGCGAGAACACAGGTGGCAGACAAATGAGGATGTAAATAATCTCTGTACACAGAGAGCAGCTGTCTGGGTGAGATGCTGTAGTGTGTGTTATCTACAGAACAAATAAAGCTCAGTATTTGTTTCACAGGGGCATTGTAAATCATTTAAAATGATGTCACAGTCTCGGGTTAGTGAACACATGTCCTTTATCATATTCAGTTATGTTTTCAGTGCCAGTAATAAATCAATGTCTATAAACTGTGATTTCTATTAATGGGTAAACTTGTTAAAAACACATTTCACACTAAAATAAAAAAAAAAAAACAAATCAGCAGTTATATTTTACAGACAACCAACAACAATCCTTTTTTTTTTGGACTTTTGTTGACAAGTAAACATTTATTTAGGTTTTCATGTTTTCTTTTGGTTTATTACTAATATTTATTATTTATAATTTACTAAATTATATAGACATTAAAGCCTAAAATAAGCATGAATTCTAAATTCTTAATTTTTTTTCTTTCTTTCAGTTTTGTGGTAGAATATGACCTAGATGTTTTGACAAGCTTTGTAATTCCGATCCTATTAGAACCATAAACAGTTAACAGATCAAACATTTAGACTTAAGTGTTGATTGTTAAAAATGTAAAAGCTGAATGGCAAATGCTCAAAACTCTAGACCCAAGCTATTCAATTGGCGGCCCGCAGACCGAGGTTATTTGTTCGGGCCCTCAAAGTAGCTTAGTATTAAAATGACATATCTAAAATAAATTTAGTTTAGTCGGACAACGGACGCTACAGTAATGAAGTGACCAGTCGAGTAATCGCGCATGTCTCACAGCCCAGCACAGCCCAGAACAGCCCAGCACTGCCCAGCACCTGCAGCAGTGTACGCGCACTGCGCTAACAACATACACCCGATTTCACTGCTCTTGCCAAATGTAAGAAATGTCATTTCTCTCATTAGTTGTGCAGCCTAAATGTTTGCCAGTTATTGCTGTTGTAGTTTAAATAAGGTCACTAAACTAATTTACTTTGACAAAAATACCAAGAAACAATATTATTTTACAAATGGAGAACTTTTTTGTTTATGTGCGCTTAAATCTCACTTTAATGAGTTAAATTGTAAATGAGTTTAAATCTGTTTGTAGAACAAGCCTGTTGTACATTGCACTAATGTTTTTATGCAATTTCAAAATACGACATTTTACAATACTGTATGTTTGTTAAAAAAGTCTTTTGTTCATTGCACTGATGTTGTTATGCAGTTTCAGAATACAAAAGAAGCATGTTTAAATGCAGAAAAAGCTTACTTGGGTGAATTATGGTGCAAAAATATAACATATGGGCTCCTATATTGTTGTTGTGTCATCACTCATATTGCCAGCCGTATCTCTCTGGCCCCTCATTTAGGATGCTTTTCATGAACTGGCCCCCATGACAAACTAATTGCTAACAGCCCTGTACTAGACTGTACAGCAAGACACTGAATCATTCTGTGGGTTACACTGCCCACTAGTGTTGAGTGTTGTACCTTTTAAATGATGATAAATGAAAGTTTATATTTATAACATGACAACTATCATCTGGTAGTAACTCATGTTTTAGCTATTTATAAACTATTAAACCTACTTGGAAACATATTTTATATTTTTAAACCAAAGATGCAGAAAAATGACATTTGCATAGAGACCAGAAGCTATTGCATGTATAAAGAGTGTAATCCTCTACATTTTGAACTGGCACTTCACCCCAATGAAATTCAGGATCAGGGAGTCAAATTGAAACATGATGAGTGGACTGAGTTTACAATCAGTGGATGATCCATTTGTAAATGTCCTTTCATTCTGACAATTCTGGGGTTTAACTTTGCATGACTTTATAGCCCTAAGTTTGCATTGATGTTATGATTATATTATGACATCAGTAGATACACAGTTGATTGGTTATAATTTTAATTTTAAAATGCCAAATTCACAAGTGTAAATTCTCATTATCTAACAGCCTAGTAAGTTTGAGATATCTGTGCATAATTTTGCCAATGAACTGAGTACAAAGTACTGAATTGTATAGAATAGTTATTAAATGCCTCATACTAGCCTAATATTTTGTTTCTTGTTCTGTTTGTAATGTTTGCCTTAAACAAAAACTACAAAATTAAGCCACAGCCGCAAGATGCAATAATGTGAGACATGAAACACAGACACAGACAGGGTCAAATTGACAGAATCTTTATACAACTGACGGAAAATCTACTGACACAAACAGACACACACACAGTGATACAGACAGACAAAGACTGACAGACTGGCACAGACAGACTAATGATTGTCTACAAACTCTATGGTGAGAGACACAAGCCAGACGTACTTTGTTGGACCGGAGAGATACGCGTCCTCCGCAGCGCGCACAGAACTTAGTTTGGCAATAAGAACAGACGTGGCCACAGCCATCGGCAAACTTGGTTTTGTGGCAGATTCCACAGGTGGGCGAGTCACCCTTCTGCTCAGCATTTTTCTGGGCCTCCTCCCCAATCTTCTTCACCTGGTCCTTATACATCTCAAACTGCTGGTGCAGCTTTCTGTGTGGAGTAGAAAAGGAATTTTAGGGCTTGTGAATTTACTTTAGTCATTGTTTATATTTGAGGTACTGTAGACAACAGGGACTGAAGGACTTCTTGTGGATCAGGGTTTGTGTAGTAAAAGTAATGTGTTTCATTTCAATAACACATGCTACATGTTTTAATTCTTTTTGCAGATAAAGGTAATAAATCAGGCTTGGAACTTTTAAACGTAAGTACACCAGATGTTTGTTTCTGTCAGTTGAAGAAGGTGGTTGAGTTTTAAAAGACTGTGTTATCACAATTTGGGTCATGAAAACCCTAATTTGTGTAATTTATTGTTTTCCAACTATAAACATTACATATATAAAATAGCAAAATAAGCATATTAATTTAATGTTAAAAGTTCTAAACAATGTACATAAAATGATAACAATAAAAACAATGGAATGAGAATATTTTCTTTTATTATTTTAATAAAACACATTTTATCATTATCAATTATTATTTACTTTGTCTGTCATGTTAAAAGAACAAAATAATGTTGATTCTTGTGTTTCACAATTTTATGGATGGTTTCACACTTTTATAATGCGGTACATGTGGCAACAACATTTAAATATTAGGTTTTCTTTCTAAAGAATGTGAGGCATGTAGGTATTTATATGGTTGAAATAAAAGGACATCAATGGTACAACCATATTCATGCAGTACAAATAGTGTCTACAAAACTCTTAAAGCACTTCACAAGCGAAATATCCAAAACGTAAATCCAGGTTTATGGTTGCACTTAAACCTAATACATGTAAACATGTATTAATTCCTGTATTCAGTAATAACAGCATTAATATAATAAGCTTTAATCTGAAATCTAAACCCTTACTAATGACAGTGAGCATTGCAAGGGTTTGTCTAATACTGTGTCTAAGACTCATAAGACACCAGACTGCTACAGTGTGCCAGTCTGACATTTGCCAGATCCAGGCCTAATGCAGACAGACTCAATCAATAACCTATTCAGAGGAAACACTCACTCCTCAGTTGTTTATTGATCCAGAAGGCACCTTCCATTGTTTTTTAGTCATATGCAGAGTGAAGTATGTGACAGGCAGACTTTCACATGAGCTACAGATCATGATATTCACTCCAGCAAAATCAATGCTGTCCACTCTGAAACTATTCCACTAGGTTTCTCTGCATGAGCGCAAGATTATCTGCTGGCATTAGTCTGTGCTTAATGACGTGAATGTTGTGATGACATACAGCATGCTTGACTAAAGAAAGGATTTATATGACATATCTTCAGTGCACTGCTTTCATGTACTTTTATGTATTGTGGAGAAAAGTGCTAACAACGCAAAGGTCACGGGTTTCCCTCTGCTTATGTTACACAGCATAACACAGGAAAGCATTTATTGGTTGAATCTCATAAAGAAATGTCTTATTTCGAAGGAAAAAATATCAATTACATTTTGCCTAAAAATAATAAACCTATTTTTAAGACAAGCCTATTTCAAAGTCTCGATTTTGAAGTGTGTCATGACAATAATGTCACAATGTCACATATCACAATGTATTTTGAGGAGATTTTTCCAATAATAACTGCTTTTATGAGATTCACTCACTAGCTTACACCAATACAGGGCCACTCAACTGTCAGATGACCACATCAGGTCTGCTTGGGCCACTAGGACTAAACTAGACTAAAATGCCATAGATGTGCAGTTGTCTATGAAGTACACAAATCAAATACTTGAGTAAAAGTACAGATAAACTAATGAAATATCACTCCAGTAAAATTATAAGAACCTCTTTTAAATTTTACTTGAATAAAAGTACATTGATTTTTAAAATAAAAAAACATCTAAATTTAACTAAAGTTTTAAAAGTAAAAAGTACTGATTGATAAACCATATTATTTTGCAATCCTGTATCTCTGTTTAGGCAGGGATAGAGCTTCAGGAGAAGAAATCTTCTGCAGGTATGAACTGAAGCCCTTTACTGTACTTACGCCTTTGGCTCCTCCTCACTGGGGGACTTTGACTGGGGCTGGAGAACATTACTAACCAACTCAGTGATTCCACTGAAAGGATTCCACCTGTTCAGACAAGCACAGTAACATCAAGAACTGAGGGAATTAGTTCCCCTCCAGCGTAACACCTAAACCTGGGTCTGCACCATACTGTACTGTAGCTTGACTCAGAAAAAATATTTGCTGGTGCTTTAATGTTCCACACTTGCAAATAAATTCAATTCAACTCAAAGTTAAAGAAACAGAAATGCGAAGAAGTTTTAAGAACTGCAGTGAAGGCCAAGATTTACAATATACATTTTAATCTGTTTCATATACAAATATATCATATAGCTTTGAAATACTTAAAATATAATGCGGGTCATATGAATTATGGTACTTTGCAAAAGTCTTAGTTCAGCAAAAGCTTTGTGGTTCTAGCAAAGTTGTAATAATCCATATTTTTCATTCTCTATACGTACAAATTTCTTACATTGAAATTTCCTTCATTGTCTGGTTGTATTCTAATGAGAAATAATTATATGTGGTGATTAAACCACTGCTTAAACATCACTGCTGAAATCATCTCTAGGTTACGTATGTGGAAGGTGTTCCCATAGTGTTTTGACGCAGCTTGAGTTCCTGAAAGGGAACTAATGGTGGGAAATAATGACTAATGGTGTCAGTGACACTCTCCATTTACTTTCCCTGTATGGAGAAGAGCTTTGACATCTCCCAACATCTCTGTTCAACACAGTTTAAGATATAAGGCAAACAGGTTTAGAACAACATGAGAGTATTTAAGCTGTCAATGTTTTCATTTTTGTATGCACTACTCCTTAAAAATGGACAGAAATCACTAATAGATAAGTGAAAAATAATGTTTTATATAACATCTACAATAGCAGTCAGGCCAAAAATCTACAGGCTGAGAATATTCTATTCTCATAATATTAGCATATTTTACTTTAATGGAAAAGTATTGAAATATAGGAAAGTAACCAATATGTAATTCTGTTCTTCATATACATGCCCTTCATTTGTGATTTATAAGTGACTAAAGAGACATCAGAGAAAAAACAGCTTTAAAAGATACACACAAAGAAGCCGCAATACAAAAGGAGTGAAACACGGGTACAGTGGTATTACTGGAGCGGTGTGGGGCAGCACACTGACCAACTGTGAGTTTTTGAAGTGTAAATATGGGTCACTACAGCAACACAGATACAGCCCAGAGTCTAGAAACATTAACATTTTAAATAGAAAAGCATCACATCACAAGGAATAGAGAGCTTTAAACAGAAAAATGAGTCCTCTCAAGAACTACAGAATACTGCCAGGGAACTAATCCTATACAAAACAATTGGGTGTGTACTTACTGAGATAGTTGAGGCTTTGTTTCTTCCTTAGAGGGTTCCCTAAAAACATGTGTAACAGTAAACACAGAAGGCAAAACAAACCAATTAAAAAGACAAATCATAATTGAATTAATCAATGGACAATAAATTATCATGACACAATCAAGTCACAAAACAAAACTGAGAAACTGAGAACAAAAGAATTAGCAATAGTAATAGTAACAGCCTCACCTGTTTTAATGGTTAATGTACAGTAAATGTACAATAAATGTAACATAGGCTAGTTTAAGTCACTTTTAAACAAGTAATGTTTTTGCATCCCGATCATCATTTCTCTCAGATGCAAACGTTTAAAAGACTGCAAAAAGTGTGTGAATATTTAATTAGATAAGCACTGACAGAGTTTGTGATTGGCTGTCTGTTGCTAAACAACTGGCTGTTACTTTCTAATCATGTATTGTTTCACACGTTATGACTTTATGCACAGCAGTGCAGGGTTAACACTGAGATATCACTGAACAGGGTTTTATATGGGGTTTTTATAAAAACCCTAAGCAGGGTAAAAGCAGTGCTAACCCCTTTCAAACTTACAAGAGTGAAACACTGCTTTATAGCGGTTAAAAGCCAACCCAGGGTTAAGACAACACGCCAGGGTTAAGCACAGTGTAAAAAGCTCTTATACAACAGTTATAAGATTAATAAAATGTATTAAATTCTCTACAGTTAATGAACTTTTTATTATTTATTCTATTTAATATAGAATATAATTAATATAACTTAATGTAGAATAATTAAAACAAAATAGGGCAAATTTAGCATTTAGGAGTCACTAATTATAAATGAAGAAAATGAAGAATCAAAAAAAAATATGAGATGAATTGAGTCTGTTGACAGTCCATATATTGATGAGAATAAAAACTAAACATGAATCAGATGTGTTATGACAAACAGACACACGTGACAATCATGCAGTGGAAAATATTAAATAATACATTTACATAAAATAGGAACATTTCAACTTTTGTTTTGCCTTATCTGTCACTTTCAGGAATGTACGTTACAACCTAAAATCCTTATGTGTAAAAAGAGTTTAGTAAAGAGTTTAGAGCCTAAACTGAATGTAACACAACAGAAAGATGGACTATTTCTGCAGTATATAGTATACTGTATATGTATACTATACAGTGTACGATACTTTTTAATGTACCAAGAAAACGTGCCTGCCTAAACTAAAGCACTATCTAGAGATGGCTTAGATGGCTTGGATCTGAGCCATTTCTAGGGACCAAAATGTCATAAAGACTTTTGAGGCTCTTTTGATTTTTGCCAGTAAGCGAGCACCCAAAACTATGACATCATAACAGCAAGTTTGTTAGAATGCAGAAAGACTATTACAAAAAACAGACATTTCTAAAATGCCATATTTATATAAGACATAAACTGTACCATTAGAGTTATTGTAATGTTGTTGTTTAAACTATAGTCTGTGTAATAATTAGCATATTTTACAGTACAGTCGGGTTACAGTAGGTGCAGTACAGAACAGTAGCTTTTTAAGGCACAGCCCATAAGAATAGTTACTATAAGCGTTAATCAGGTTACACAACATTGACAGCCACCAGACAGGATTCAGTACTGAGACAAGTGAACAATTGTTTTTTTTTAACCACAGATCACCCTATACTTATATATATGAAATGTACATGTGTTTGGAGGCTATTACATGGCTAAAACATTTTATAGCATTTGTTTAGAATAGAATATTACTTTAATATTTACTCAATACAGTATATACCATATGCAAGGTAGAACGCAATATTAAACATGGAAAGTCAGCTTAGCATTGTGGGATACAGGACACAGGGCAATGGTCTCTGTTTTATATTACACAGTTTGGTAGGTCATCTGGGTATTCCATTGCATACTGAAAATCTGCATATTATCTGCATTATACAACCTATATACTGCAGAAATACTACGTAGTATGTTTGTATGCAATTCCAAGCAAAGCATGTTTTAAGGAACTCTATGTTATAGGTCAAAGGGCAGTACAGTCCACTGTGGCGTGAGGTGAAAAACCATGTGCATACTTGGTCGGCCAAACACTGTGGCTTTCAGACAGAGTAAAGAGATTATAACCTGTGATCAACCAATCAGCATCAGCTATTTTAAAAGCCTGACACTGCGTGCTAATACAGCTCAGGTGCAGAAAACAATTGCACTTCCACACCACACATCAGTCACACAGAGTAAAGGTCGGATGTTCATTATAGTATTCTACCATATTGTTCTATTGTTTAAATCCTAGTAAATTGCTTTGTCCACTGTATACACAGACATACTACATGCCTTCTAAAGAACCATACATGTCACTTTATCACTAGAGGTCATCGAGTTCCTGTATTACATTATCTGTAGTGGCCGTTCCTATTGCTAAACACTCTACAGTTACTGGTCGGCTGACCATAGCTTTTAAAAATGTGATCATGGGATTAACAGAATGTGTTGTTGATCATCTAAAATACAAGATACTTTATTCCCATTGGCAGTCCCTGCATCAAGTTCATGTCCAGTTACTTTTGTTATCAATTTTGCTGCACCATTAAACACGCCCACATCACATCTGCAATGGTTAGAAAGTCTTAACTTGCTTTGAAAATGCAATTAACCACAACTTGGTCAATTGGTCGCTGCAAACATTAAGGGTGTGTGAACATGCCCTTTATTATAGCCAGTAACTCAAACCTAACAGTGCTACTCACATGAAATGCACACAAGACTCAGCTTACAACTGATTCCATTCAAGTTCTAGAACAGCCTGGTGCTAAGTTAAGAACATGATATTCATATAAGCATATAACGCACAGCTCAAAAATACACAGCAAAAATGCCATCACAAAAAAAACTACAAACATGAACAAAGAACACTTTTCCTGAGTTTGTTGCACTTCTGGATTACATGATGAATACATGCAATGGTGTCTTAAAATGTGGTTATTTTTAAAAATAAAGTATTTCAGTCTCCACAACATTGCAGCCCTTGTGTCAGGAGTGCTTTATAATGTTGTTTGGCTAGGCAGATCATTACATTTTGGAACAGAGCTGAACTTACTTATACAGGCAAAAATACGTCCACTCTGCCAAAAGCATGAACCACAAGTGAATGGCACTTTAAAGCAAGAGCAGGTGACTGAACCCAGGCAGCCAATCACAGAGCAGCAGGATGAAATAACGCCTAATGACATCATGAAGAAATTCCTAATTTTATGCTGCATTCCATTCATGGTAGTCAATAAATCCGAGTCCGTTGTGAATGCGTTCCATTGCAACAGTTTGGGAAAATATGGATTCTCGATTTGTTTTGTTAGCGTATGCTCAGAAAAACATCTGTCTAACACAAATCAAGTGAAAGAAAGTCTAAATGTCACTACAAAGTTTTTAGACGATGCTTTCTCTACATATACACAACTTAAAATATTAAAATGACAAAAAGAAAATGCTGATAACCATTTACTGTGTGATGCTTTTTCCAAAGCACATTACTGTACACTAACTGTCAGAACTCCCCCACTGGAGTATCCTGGGGTTAAGTGTCTTCCCCAAGGACACAATAGTGACAGTGTTTTCACAACAGTTCAGCTCATAAGTGACTTTTCCTGTGAACAAACCAGCTAAATCTTAACTAGCAGATCAAAGAAAAATATCATTAAAAATATCAAAGCACTGGACTCAGCTGTGGAAGCAACGGCCCACCCAGGAATAACTACACAAGTTACAGTACAACAGCAGTTTGGAATCGATGTTAGTGTTTTTCTGTACAAACACTTTTGTATCATTAGATCCTTGGTAGACAGAAAAAAAAACGTCTGGTAAAATATTTTCCTTACATAGAAAAACAACAGAAACCCACACTACAATGCACACTACACACTACAATGCACACTACACACTACAATGCACACTACACAATACAATGCACACTACACACTACAATGCACACTACACACTACAATGCACACTACACAATACAATGCACACTACACACTACAATGCACACTACACAATACAAGGCTTTTTGTACGACAACACAACCCATTGGTCAGACTTGCAGGTAGTCAGGTAGCCAAACGCATGTGACTGGTTAAGCCAGAATGAACAAGCAGATAACATCCCAGAGTCAACTTTTAATTTCTGCATTAGAAAAAAAGGACCCACATAACAAATACTTGTAACAGTTGGTCTGTAATTATCTGATTAACTAAATGTATTTAACCATTAGTTAAATGATAGCAAAACATATTTAAGAAACTTGAATGTATCTGCATGAAGGCACATGTGTCCTTAAATGTTATTTGCTGTGTTCTTTCAGCATACTATGACAAAAATACATTTCTGTGGTTCTATCACAGTGACAAGTAACTTTAAGTCATTTATAGGCTGATTTAAACATTGTGATGTAATACTCAACCAATGGTGTGAATCTGAATTACAACAATTGTGTGAATTATCGGCTTGTTGGATAAACAGAACAGAAGCATTGTTGGTTAAGTCTGTTTGAAAACAGTCATTATTATAGTAATTCTGTGTGGTTCAGAAATAATATAAGTCATGTGCCTGTGGAAAAATTAAAACCTCTGCTAAACTCTCCATGAATCTTATTTCAAATGAGAAAGTTCAGTTGCAGATTATGGTTGGAGAGATGGGGGTCTGTTTTATATTCCCTTAACTCACCAAGTGCCCATGCTATTCTGTTCCACTATTAGCCCCCGTTCGACGCCCCTGTGTACTGTCATTAATCATTGTAAATATTATATTTAAACATTGTTGTTTATTTGCATTGCATGTTTACACTAGTACTGCTGAATACAAAACAGTCTGTGTTTGTATTTTGTTGCACTAACCTTCTTTGTAGATTGTAATTTTAGTTAGAAGCACATTTGCAGTGTGTTTAGCCGCATTAATGTATTACAGCAGTCAAAGAAACATTCTCAGCTGGCTTTGCTTCAGAACCCAGATTTTATTTCAGACTTCAGTGGCAATCCAATGCTGTACCAAATTTCTTTTTGAGGAATATGTCAACAAAAATGCCCTTAAACTCAAGCATGACATTTTATTGCAAGATATAATGAATTGAATAGGATAATTGATCATTCTTTA